>FIZR01014593.1:0-14197 GCA_900060175.1 Ferrisia virgata | reverse complement strand
TTCATTTTTTGGTCCTGACAATGATACAACATTTACTTGACGAGGTATTGGAACATTGATGGTACACTATTGACATAATAATGAAATGCTTTTGACTTGATTATGTCACTTATGTGACTTGGTAGTGTCGTGATTCTGACAACTGCGTAAAATTGATTTATTACTGTTGTAACATGTTTTTAATGCTGCGTGGACTTGACTCTGTTTTGGAAGTCATTTATTATCATATGAATGACATCTGACATGCTTTTGATTTGATTATGACACTAATGCGACTTAGGAGTGACATACTTTTGACAACAGTATGACACCATTCTTACACAGTTCTGACAAACCTCTGACAACATTTTGACACTATTCTGCCACATTTATGACGTGATTTTGATACTACTTTGGCACATTTCTGATGCAATTGTGACATACTTTCAGTAGTGTCAAAAGTATGCCACATTTGGGTCAAAAATATGCCAAATTAATGTCAAAAGCACGCCATAAATGTGTCAGAATACATGCCAAGATAAGTGTCAACAAATATGTGTCAGAAGTGCGCCAGTAATGTGTCGTTCAAGTGTCACCTGAAACTCAAAAACTTGCCAAAAGTATACCACTTTTGTGCCATAGAATATTGATGGCGTTTCTGTGATTCAAAATTGACACAGTAATTGCAATGCCTATTAAAGTAGGTGGAGCAATCATTATTCTAATTGGTTAAAATTTTTTAAAGCAGGATCTAATGCTTACTGACTTGAAAATGACGCGTTCCATGACGCCAAAACGCCAAACTGACGACATTGGCAAGTCGAAAAGGCTTAAGGAAATGATCAGCTACCTATTCGATGATGAAAAATAACATTACTCAGGTATACTATTTCTTAACACGAATAAATCTATGACCTCTTCATTCGGAATATATTTCCATATACTTTCAAGTTTTCTCACAAAGATCGATCAGTCGACCAAAACTTTCTATTCATTCGTACCTGTTCCATGAATCATGCATAGCTGCTATATTCCTTTATGCTGATAGCTGTCGTTTCAATCGTCGAATAGTCTTTAATAAGACTATCCTAATTGAAATATTCTCCGGCCGTATGATCTGTTTATCGTAACGATCAATTAACGTGTAACTAGAATTAGTTCGATTTTCCACAACATTGACGCTGATACATTCCGCTCAAGTCTGGACTCATAGTTCAAAGAGCGATGCTCCTTGTTGCGTGACAAAATACCCTACAACAAGGCTAATGTGCTTTTATAGAAGTACGTACGTACGTAGTCTACCTTTTTTTTTTTTTTTTGTTTTCAAAACCAGAGTGTCTTCGTAGTCGTCATCATCATCATCACCATAACCGTTCAGCCATCTTCAAACTTCAGAACTAATTAAACGGGTGATTAAGTTGGAAAAAATTTGGATAATCTGGCGTTTAGGTATTTGAAAATGAAATGTTACGATTAAACATGCTACTATGTGAGACTGCATCGATAAATACACCAAGATGTACAGATACATACATTTTCAATATAAAACTGAAGTATTTTTCGATCCTCGCTTATGTATCGCTATTGAAAGACTGTAACGTATTTGACGATCAAAATTTTAAATAAGGAAAAAAAACCGGTTAGCTAGAAAATTATTCGTACGAGTTAATTAAAAACAAGAGTCGGTTTTCGATCGATTACGCCGCTGCGGTCAAATTTTTACGAGTAGATAGCTAAACAGACGAGGAAAAAAAATGCTTACCGATTTATTCGGCGGAACTAATCGAAACGAGCGGAAACGACGAATTAATTAATTCGACGATCATCAGCAAACCTGGTGTAGTAATATGACCGATCTGATCATCGATCATAAAGTCACGTAAGTCGAGAAGATAAAGTGACGACGACACATCACACGTCACCTCGGCTCGTCTCGTATCAATAAACGCAGCTATGTAAATTTTTCATCTGCCTATATCATCGACAAAGAAGACCAATAAAGATTACCATGCTAAAAAAAAAAAAAAAAAAAAAAAAAAAAAATTTGACGTATGTGTGTACGTTTTTTTTTCCACTTCTTCAAATCAGGCGAACAGTAAAGTCAAATGAATCGAGCAGGAACATAGGAAATGGAAGTAACCACGCCACGGTACTGTACCAATTTTGTACGTTGTTGTTGTTGTTGTTGCTAGTAATTTGCGATGGTTTTTATGGATATTAGGTCAACTAATCCGATATTCTTCGTGGCTGATAGACGTAGACAACACGACGCAGCTAACGTTAACAGGTTTATTTAGAATACGGTTTTGTATACGATAAATCGGCAAAGATAAAGAGAGAGAGAGGAAAGGTACGGGTATGTTTTTTCTCCAATTTTTTTTATTCGTTCGGTTCGTGTACGCGTACGGTCCTTTCTAACGTATATTAACGTGTGTGTATATGTGTGGCTGGAGCATGCAGGCCATACGTATATGAATCTCTTTACAGTTGATTTGCTCCGATTTACGAGAAAATATATCGGAATAGAAACCGGTTTCGAATTCGCGTAGGTAAAATAAAGCAGATAGTTGTATTGAAATTACCTGTACGTTGCAGTTGTCGCATATTACGGCCAGGTTAAGTTGCAAAAAAAAAAAAAAAAATGATTGAAAAACGAATGAAATAGTTACTAGGTAGGCGCAGACACTAGGCAGATCGTTTAATACAACGAAGTTGGCTACATCATCGAACAAACAGGCAGAAAGAAAGATACACGCGAGGTGTAGTTCGGCGGCGAAAACAATCAAGAAGCCGAAGCTTTCCAATAAAAACGACTCGATCGTCGCTCATAAATACGAGATAAAGTTATAAATGAAAAGGAAACTTTACGATCGCCGTGATGCTATTGTTGTTGTTGCTGTTGTTGTTGCTAGCAAATGGATGAAAACTGTTCGGCCGTCGTTGATATGCTCGGCATACGGGGGGAAGGGTTGAGTCGAAGTGAAAAGGAGAAATAAGGATAAACGTTTTATTTATTGATACGAGAGAAGAACGTCTTATGTACAAAGGTAAACTATTATATACGAGAATGGAACGATGCGACGCGAGGGAAACCTTTTTCGCAACAATTTTTCTTTCTTAACGCTAGGATATTAATGTTAACTCTCATCATTATTTTTCTTCGGGGGTTAAAACCGCGTATTTCAACGTCCAATAAATTTTTTTCACTTAAACCCCCTAAGGCGCATGGTAATCTTCGCGTACCGGCGTTAAAGCTAAAGCTGCCGTTGTTGCTTTCGTTACCCGCTTGGTTTTGATTTAACGTCATCGTCGTCGTCGACGACGACGTCGATGCGCCCAAAAACCATAGCCAGGGGAGCCCTTTACTATGTCCGAATTCTCGAAGTGAGCCAACATCGGCGTGAAATATAGTCTAGAGATGTTAGATCGAGATACGTTCGCTTTAATTTTCATTGAAAGTAAGAATAGTATATACAGGGTGTTCTGTCTCGATAGTACCTCCTTCATACTGCCAGTACAGCAACACAAGTTGGACTCGTGTAGCATGGGTTGCCTATCCAAAACATTACAGACGCTGTGCTATAGGCATTTTTCCAAAAAATTTGAGAGCAATTTTCAAAAAATTCCAATTAACAACTAAAAATTGGTAGAGAAAACGTCGGAGAAAACCAGATCGATGTTGCCTTAGTCCGGGAACCGTACTCCTACAAGTACTGTGTTGCCTGTACGGGGAAACAGAAATTCGTTAGCTGTACAAACGAAAGACCCATGACAGTGGTAATGACGTGCGGGGTGGGTGTTGACGTTACGAATGTCATCCGGCACAGGAGTTCGCACATTAAATGCGAAGGCGACACAAAAGTCCTGGCCATCAGTGTCTACTGTCAATTTAGACACGACATTGACAGATACCTGGCGATGATAGGGCTGATACTAGACAACCTTAAGCCAAGACACGCCATCATAGCGATGGACGCAAATGCCAACTCTCCTGAGTTGCATAGCAGGAGGACGCACGCCAGGGGAGTAGCTCTCCCAGATTTCACAATGGAAAAGGACCTTCACGAGGTGAACTGGCCTAATCAGCCGCCAACCTGTTAGTCGACGTTTGGCGAGTCGAATATGGCGACAGTGGATTCACATGTGCGAATGTGAAACCCGATGTTGTGCTCGGCGGTAATAGAGCCATCTGGTGGGAGTATGAGACCAGAGAGCCAGAACGTAGACTGGCCTTCCATAGGTCATTGGGATACGTGATGCGCAGGGTGAATTGAGACACGTTCCGGGCCAACCAGGTGCTGACGCGGAGTCAAGGGCGGTTGCCCTGGTTCAAAGATCAGGTCCGCCGCCGACCAGGCCATACCCAAGGGACATGGTGGTGCAAACCAGGTACGATGCTGGAACCGGGAGTTAAAAAAAGCCAAGCTGGACTCCCAGAAAAAGAGAAGATCGTTTCAGAGGTCTACCTGGGGAGCCTGGCAAATTATAAATGCCAGAAAAACGCAAAAAGGCACATTTTTTAAAAACTTTTGTAGAATGGAAAATGGCAAAAATTCCCTAACAGTGATCATATGAAGTTCAAATTGGTACAATAATTTCATTTTTGGAAAACATTTCTAAACAAATATTTGATTTTTTGAACATTTTTGAAAAATTTTAAACTTTGAAGTGATGTTTTCAAGTTTAAAAAATTGAGCAAAATTCGGTCCATCCTAGCATACACTTCAGTATTCTCAAACTTCCTTGAAATTCGTGCATGTTTTGGACCCATTTTTGGTGGGTAAGAAACTGCAAAGTTTGGTTCTTTGGCAATTACCTCCCAAATAACGCAACCACAAAAAAAAAACGTTAAAACAAAAGTTGTAGAGCATTATAAAACCAACATTTTTGCTTCTTTGATTTTTTTCCATAGGAAGTTGTGGGGAGGGGGGCTGGAACGTTCAGAAAAAAAATTTTGAAAATCCCCAATTGACACAAATTATTCTCAAAAATCTGCTAAATTCACATTTAGCTGCATCTATCTTGCATAGTACTTCCAACAATTGTGTAAAATTAGAAAAATGTTGGATTGTCCCCTTTTCTCAAAGTGAAGAGGTAACCTTTCAAAAAGTTTTAATTTTTTAAGGAATAAGTCCGTTATAGTAAAAAAATCAAAAAAATTGGTTCAGACAACGTTGTGGAGCGTTAAAAAAAAAGTTTTTGTTTTTTTACTTTTCTCCTAGGTGGTCACAGGACGGAGCTATTCCCATACAAATGAATAATTCATCCCCAAGCGAGTCATATTTGAATTCCAGAGACGGCCTTTGGAAGGTGAAGTTCAAAACCCATAATTTGCCAAATTTTAGACGTAATAAGCATTGAAATTTGGTATGTACATTCAGTCGGGGCCCTAAACGTGCTTTTTGGAGGTTTCAACTTTTCATCCCCATCTCACCCCCTCATAGCCCGGAAAAAGTGGTTTTTTGATCGCTTTTTCTTATTTTTTGAGTTTGTTCCTCGCATAACTCCCTTCCAAATTGAGCTAGCAACTTGAAATTGGGTATGTACATTTAGTAGAGACCCTAAATGTGCCTTTTGGGGGTTTTGACCTTCTAGCACCATTGAACCCTTCATACCCGCAATCCTGATTAGGAAAAAAGCATCGCTTCGCAATACTTTTTTTCAATTCTCATGATTGTAATATGTCACGTGTTTTAGTTATATAATGGCATTCTAAATCATTTTTTTTCGATTTTGAATTGTAAAAATAACATTTTAAATTTAAAAAGATTTTTTTCCAGTTTTTGGCAACTTGGAAATGTAAAATTACTTGAATCTGAATTTTTCTCTAAAAATCTGAGGTCGTTAGTAAAAAAAAATCAGCTTTTTAACCAAAACTGCTACAACCTAAATTATTCTAAAAATGAAACTACATTTGTTTTTATTTCTCTCAATTAGGCACTGTGGAATAACAAAATTTGATATACACCTGAAGCAACATTTTCTAAATATCGGATATCGATATCAATGGTATTGATATTCTTCCCTTTCAATATTTTTGCGATCGATGTCTTTCATTTCGATATTTTGATCAAATATCGTCATCTCTTACCATACATTACTTAGATCGTATCAGCGAACTTACTTTCAGTATTTATTTTTCTGATCAGGCATCAACAGATGACACGTAGGTAGGTAGAAGTACAGAATTTCAATCGTCAAATCCAGCTTCTTATTTCCCTAAAAAAAAAAAAGGAGGAAAAATCACATTATTCCAAATTCATTATGTTTCATTATACCATAAACTATACAAACGTGTGCACATTATATCTCTCTACCCAAGTTTACAGAACACTTATACGTGGGCCTGGGTAGTGGGTACATCTTAATAACACGACACGACGCAAACGCCACAATTATTACATCAAAATAATACCTTCCTTTTTTATTATTTTTTTTTTTTTGCGCAAAGAACTACATAATTCTCACCTCTGTGATACCAGTTCTACACGATAGTAGAATAAATATGTATTTCATTTTCAAAATCATCGTTCAGACAAATGATACCTTATTTTAGAGTTACGCGCGTCCGTAGAATGCGGTTTTTAATTTAAAACGTGAATCGTGCACCGCGATCTGTACATTTCGATCTGATATAAACGTACACTCAGCTCGACTGCAAACAGCATCCCATCGTATCGCGCGCCAAATAACCTCGATTCTCGCGCTCTGCGAAGAGTGCAAAAATATGCAGCGATCGCGTCTCGACATTATACATCGATACTAATTTCGTTTCTTTCTTTTTTAACCCTACCGTCGGGTCGGATCGGTCGGGTAATTTTTCAATACCTCGAGACGCGAACCGGCGAACGTGTTTATGGTTTCTGTACTCTACCAATGAAGTCTTATATTTTTCTACTTCACAGTTTGTTCGCTTCTGATTTCTTCATCGTCCCATATTTTCCCAGAATAAATATAAAATAAAATGTATACCAGCCGAGTTACTTTTACCTACCATACTTATCTATATCGATTGAATTACGACGTTCGAAATAATACGCTGACATCGCATCGCATCGTACCACCGCCGACTGCGATTCAGCGTATTTTATTTATGCTACGTATTTCCGCCAAGCTACGTTTATAGGTATAAGCCAAACCACGCTACGCCATCGTCCAGTGTCACATTTTGCCGCTGATATCCTATACCGTGTGTCCGTATAATATTATTATACATTTTATAAGCCAGTACTTCAAGCTAGGTCTAGGTGCATTCTTACACGGTGCACTGTCGATTCTGATTGCTCCCAAGTCCAACTCCCTAACTGAACGAGAATGTAATGCGTATACCTTGTCGGGTAATAAATTATCGCGAAACGAGTTGATTTCTTCGCTCGTCGCTTTTTCCATTTGTATCGATAGAGGATACGTTATGTATGTACGTACAAGTGCGCGTACCTTCGACCTGAACTGCCTCTTCTCGAGATAACACTCAAGTAAAACGAAATTCAACATACACCTAACATTCGCTGAATTTCTCATTTACAGTACTCCAAAGTGCACGCTAAGACTCGTATGCCCAAAGGGTGAAAAAAAAAGGGATACGTCTTTCTGTCCATCCATCCTTCTGATGGAATTGCTGCACGAAGCAAAGATGAAGATTTTACAAAATACCTGTTGAAGTATTGAAGAAACCAGGCGAGAATTGGGCGAGAGAAATAGCCCTATATAAGGCGAGGTTGACAAAGTTCAGTTTGAAAGGGGTCAATAAAACAGACTCAAGGTGGGTGAGTAGTAATGACTATTTGAGTATTTGAAATGAATCCATTCCAGTTTGATAGCTTAAATGCAACGCTCTATCAAGTGATTTTCTGTTCTAATTCCAGTAGATATAGGTATATATTTCAAGTCATGGGAAGGGGGGTGGGTTTTCTAGAACAGCATTGAGAACTTTTTTTTAGCCACGTCAAATGTTTATCCCCCCCCCCCCCCCTTTTTTTTGCCCCTTCAAAATTTTTTCCCCCCCCCCCCCCCTCATAACACGAAACTAATTATCTTTTTCTCAGTACGATACCGACCAAAATCTGTCAAATTTGGGCAACAAGCTTAGATCGGCGACAGACTTTGGATGAAAATTCAGTTATGTTCAAATTTAGCGAAGACGTTTAGTAGAAGCTCTAAACTTGCCGTTTGAGGGTTGCGATTTTTTAACCCTATCGCATTTCTTATCAAGCGCAAAAATGTAGTTTTTTGATGAGTTTTTTCGTAGCCTCATTTTCTATGCCATATTATCAATGAAAATCAGGCTGTTATGATCTATCGACCAGTAGTGCATGAATGGGAGAATATCAACAAAATCCGTTTTGGGGTCATAGAAAACCATTACGACCATTTTTGGTCATGCTAGATATTTATTTTCATTTCATGTTATCCACCTATCCCCTTCCCTCCTAAAAACCATTCGCTTCTCTCAATGCCGATTGAAATCGGTCAAATTTAATGAATCGGCTTGATCAAAGTTCAATTATACCCTAATCGGGAAGGGGGGTTTGAGGGGATAAAATTGCAAAAATCTTGCTTTCAGAGCTAATCGAAAGACTACTCAAGTTATATAACATATCTTAAAATCAGCCTCCGACTTCAATTAGCAGGAGAAATATGAGGGTTTTACACTCTTCGAACTTCAATAGTGACTGTTCCTCCCGTATCCCCCATCAAATTGAGATAGGAAGTTAATATTTGATATGCAGGAGCCATAGATGTATCTTTTGGGGGTTTCGACTTTTCAGACCTAGTTCTCTCTTCAGAAGCGTGCAATTGACCAAAATGTATTTTTTTAAAGTCAAAAATGTGTGGTGAAAATTCTAACGACTGTATCCCGTGAAGCAGCTCTTACCACATAGCTCATTCGTGCTTTGATGATGTCAGACCACTTGGTCGGAGATCTTCCTCTCGCTCTTTTTCCAAGGGCCTTACCAAGGAGAATGTCTGTTTTGAGATTTCCAACTTCTCTCCTGGTCACATTATCAAAATACCATAGATTGCATCTCTTGCATAAAATACTTAACCTGACTGGCTCCTGTATTTCGTTGATGATTGAAATGTTGGTTCATCTCAAATGCGTTGATTCTTCTTTTATCATCCGCCTTTAAAGTCCATGTTTCCGCACCATAAAGGAACACATAAAACAAGTGATTGTATAAGTCTCTTCCTTGTCTTTCTGAAGATTTTGTTATTGCATGTGACATTATGCAGTCTGGTCATAGCTGATTTACTCAGAGCGATTCGGCGCTGTATTTCTACCAACAAGCCTCCATCTACTTAGGCGATGGAGCCTAAATATACAAAAGCGTTGACCTCTTCGTATTTGCTCAGAGCTGTAGAAACTGGAACACACTTGGCCCGATCCACCACCATGACTTTCGTTTCCAATGCATTAATACGAAGTCCAAATTTTTCACTGGCTATCTTCACCAAGTTCACGAGTTTCACTATTTCCTCTTCATCCGAAGCAATCAAGGTGGTATCATCTGCATATTGCAGATTAGAGATTCTTCTTCCTCCAAATGAAATACCACCAGTCCAATGTTAAACAGCCTCTCGAATTATATGCTCACCATAGATGTTGAATAACTGCGGGGACAATATGCATCCTTGACGCATCCCCTGCTCCACTTGAAAAGCTTCAGATTTCTTCATCAACAACTCTTACTACCATGGAATTGAACTCATATAGGGACCCAACAAATCTACTATGTGAGCAGGGACTCCTGTTTCTCTTAGAACTTTGAAGAGCTTCTTCCGATTCACAGAATGCAGTCAAAGGTTTTGGTGTAATCTAAGAAACACATCACCACAGGTATGTTGAACTCCCAGCACTTTTCAATGATTTGCTGGACATTCATTATCTGTTCCCTTGTGCCTCTTCCTAGCATGAACCCGGCTTGTTCAGGTGGAATTTGCCAGTGTAGATACGCCTTGATCCGGTTGTTTACGATTCGTGATACGCTGCTGTGTGGAATCAGAGACATTGTTCGATAATTAGAGCATAATCTTGCATCTCCTTTCTTATGCAAGGGATTCAGCACCAACTTACACCATTCCGTAAGCCATTTAAACTCTGTCATATCTCACTGCAGAGTTGCCATACAGCTTTGATCCACTTTCACCAAGAGCTGTCACAATTGAACTTCAATACTATCGCAACCAGGGGTTTTGTGTTTCTTCATTGCATTCACTACCTTCCTTACTTCATCAGGTGGGGATGTTTGGATCATCTTCACCGGTCACTTCGACCATAGGCACTGATTGGTTCATCTCTGGTGTTCTACTGTCTTGGTACAACCGCTCGCAGTACGTTTTCCAGATCTCCAGGATTCCTTTAGAATCCCACACAACTGTGCCGTCATCTTTCTTGATCTCGCGAGTTCTAGGTTTAAAATCTCTAGCGATCTAACGTATTTTCTTGTATACTGCCCTTGTCTCATTGCGGTCTGCGTGTTCCTGTATTTCATTGCAAGCTTGGTTAAGGTAGGCTTCCCTGTCTTTATGACAAGACTGCTGGACTGCTCAGTTCAGTCGCCCATTATATTCTACGCTGTTGCCACAACATTTCGCTTGCCTATACTGTTCTATAATCAACAGGATGTCCTCTGTTATCCATGGCTGCGTTTTCTCTGACACGCATTCTCTTTCCTTAATAACTGACTCACGTGGCCGAGTAATCTCGGTTTTTTTTTTTTGAGAGTCAGGGATTAAAAAATTAGTATTTTGACATATTTCTAAACTTTAGACATTTAATTTCACTGTTTCTTCGCGTGTATAAATGAATTTTTACTTGAAAAAAAATTGCTGGGAGGGAGAGGATGTGTAGCGCCCCCCTCCAATTTATACTACTGTCCACCTTTTTAGGGTAAGTTTTCTTATATTTGAGTTTGTTCTCTACATAGCTGCTGTTCAAATTTGCGCAATTTTTCACATTATCACGCTTCGCCAAGAAATCTCGTACGAATAAATCCTGCCAATAAACGTAGTATTTGTATATTAAATTTTGAGGTGTTAGCTCAATGCGGGGAAGGATGTTCAGTTTCGGTCTACCATATATAAAAGCGTCATCTCGTATAAAGCGTAGAGATAAGAAAAGTATACTGTGTGTTCTGGGTGAGTCATCCTGGCTGATACAACGTAGTTTTATAGTTTTACGCATAGGCTATTATACCCTATCTCTATTAATCATCTTTCAATCTGTAACATCGGAGCAAATACAAAACACACGTAGCTGTAGGGCACATCATTTTTCTGATCTTAATTTTCTGTTTAAAACACCTTTCAACAAGCTTACACGATATTTTTCGTGATAATAAAATACACGATGATAAAAATTTCAGAAAAAACAACAAAAATCACAAAAAAAAAAAAAAAAAAAAAAAAAAAAAAAAAAATACTAAAAAAGTCTATTTCACAAGACTAACGCAAAATACCATAATTTATCGATACACTGGGCATCAATCAAATGCAAAAAATCCGATCACAAAGCTCGTAATAATCGAGTGGTATCAATTAAATTCATCTACTATATGTCGTTTCGTTCAACTCAAAACCCAGCTACAAAACATCAATCAATCCATCGACTAAATATTTTTTTCCAATTTACACCATTTACTCGCCAAATAAATCGGCAAAAAATTCCTTTTTTTGTACTTCGCAAGCGGCATTTATCAAAAGATTGGACGTATCAAACGAACTAGCGGCGAAAATCATTCGTCGCAAAAATTCTTTGACAAAAAAAAAAACTAAAAAATAAATAAATAAATAAAAATAAAAAAAATCACTACCGTATCGTATATACGCGGCGCGTTCCTGCAACAGACGAGAAGTCGAGGCGATAAAAAAAAAATGCCTGAATACATACGAAGTATGTACAACTCTCAACTCGTAAATCGTATACAACATACACACTACATACCAATATACTATAATGCAATGTACTAAACCAGTCGAGCGAAAAATTCGCCTGCTTTGCATGCGAAAAGCAATACCAAATTACCGTTTATGTGTACACACAATACACACGAATATATGTACGTATACGATTTAACGCGATCTTTGAATGGATTTTTTTTTTTTTTTTTCTTTTTAATCCCATCAACCCATTTACCCTTCCGTCAAATAATCGTAATTTTCTCCATAGTCTAAAATTAGCTTTAAATACACATTCGCAATAATACGTCGACGCATCCATTCGGTCCTGCTAGCACCACAATCTACTACATACGTACACGTATTTGGTACCTGCACCTTAGATTATAATACGAGTCGAATAAACCATAGGATTTGAATTCAACATCATCATAATCCTACATTACTGCCAACTACCTGTACAATACACCAGGTCAGGCTTTGAAAAACTATCATCAGCAGCCGAACACATACGAATACACATCACACATACATACATGTACATTTTACATTTTATACAAACATGTAGGTACAGGTACCTGGACCTGCTAACACATTCAGCAATGTAGCATAGCATAGCATAGCATGGCGTGGTGCGACGTATTATACCAGATATTCAATAATATAATTTATGGAGATAGCGGCGTAACGTCGTCGTCTTCGTCCTCCTCATTGTCGGTTTCTTTACCATGATAATACTCGGCTAGGTAGGTAGGGTAGGTAGGTACTAGGTACATACATACATAAAATGTTTTATTATGGTAGTACTGGGTTATTCTACACCGTAAAAAGAAAAAAATAAATAAATAAAAAAATATGAGAAAAATTACAGCACAGTAGACCAAAGTGGAAGAGAACCAACATCTATAGACTTTCTAAGGTTTACCCAATACTCACTTAGTAGGTATTTCGTTTTTAGCCGCCCATCGATTTACGTGACGTCACTAACGGAGGTAGGTAATTATGTTTTTGTGTAGTAAATGGAGGATTATGAAGAATTTCACGGATTTTTACATTTTTCACGTATAAAAAAGCTTTTAATGATTTTTTTCCAAGCGAAATATGTATAGAGGATAGAAAAAGGAGTCAAATAAAAAAAAAAAGAATTTTTTTTAATAAAAATAGACATTTTATGCTACAATTTTAAAGTGAAAACTTCCCCTAAATTTTGCTTCATTTTAGTTGTTACTGTTACAAAATTGTAAACAAGAAGTGTCCTGTCGTTATCAAATTTTAAATTGTATTTGAATTAACTTTGAAACAATAATAATAATAAATAATTATTATAAAAAGTAGAATTGAAATTGAATTTATTTACTGTTATATGGGTTTTTATGCCAAAGTGGATCAATTTTTAGATTTTGATGTTGGCCTGAAAATGCCTATCCGGTCATCGTATGGGACACTTTAATTTAGAAGGGATAAATTTGGGGTTCTCAAGGTGTGGGTGTGCTTTCATACTTTCGGATTGGCAACATTTCTACGTGGAGTGGTGATTAAGATACCGTCATTCGGATCCTTACAGGATTCCTATCCGTGCATGTGTACACATGGACATAATTAAACGAAACCGAGATTTAATTAGTATGGAATACTTTTTATTTTCTGGATCCAGACCTGTGCAGAGGAGGGGGAGAGGGGTGATTTTCCCCCGGGCCCGGCATTTTTGAGGGGCCCTTGACAGGCCCCTCGTGGACTTGGCGGGCCCCTCGAAGATGAGGCGGGCCCCTAATAGTTAAAAAAAAATTGTCTTCGCAATAAAGATTTTCAGCTGTCGAACATAACATTTGACTACGAAGTTCGTGTAGATTAATATCTGTAATAAATGCGTATGTATAGGTATATCGCTGATATGATTCCAAGAAAACGATTGGGCATACCGAAAGCAGTGTTTTGTCGTTTTCTACTCCCGTCTCATCAGACTCATGTCTCACTGACCACTGTTTTAATGTCACATGTCGAAGCTGATGTAATGCGATTACAGAGGTATCAACTCATTTCTACTCCATTTGGAATAAAGTTGTGTTTCTCCGTTTTTTATTCAAAATTTCAAAATCGAAATTGAAAACATGCAAACTGAAAACTATTTTTCCCAATGTAATGGTTGCCTTAAAGTTATTTTGTAACCTTACCTGTCACAGTGGCAAGTGGCAAGTGGGGAGAGATCGTTCAGCACTCTTAACCGAATTCAAAATTTTTTGCATGCCTGTTCAGAAACAGAGAGGACGTCAGATTTAGCGATTTTGAGCATTGAGGCGCCACTTGCTCGTGAATTGAATTT
>FIZR01014590.1:0-11434 GCA_900060175.1 Ferrisia virgata | reverse complement strand
TTCAAGTTCTTAGCTCAATTTGGAGGGGAGTTATGCGAGGAACAAACTCAAAATAAAATAAAAAAAGACCAAAAAACCACTTTTTAGGGGCTATGAGGGGGAAAAGTGGGGCTGATAAGTTGAGACTTCCAAAAGACATACCTAGAATTCCCACTTGATGTGCATACCTAATATCAAGTTCCTAGCTCAATTTGGAGAAGAGTTGTGGAAGGAACAAACTAAAAAAACTCAAAAAATGAGAAATCCCGATCAAAATACTACTTTTTTGGGACTGTGAGGGGGTCAATGGAGCTAAAAAGTTAGAACCCACAAAAACTGTTATCTCAGGTCCCTACAGAATGTACATACCCAATTTGCACTTCCTAGCTCAATTTGGTGGGAACATAGAGAAGGAATGAAATGGGGCTGCAAAGTCTAGATCCCAAAAAGGAACATCCAGAGCCCCTAGTAAATGTACATACCTAACTTCAACTTCTTAGTCCAATTCGGAGGAGAGTCTCAATAAATAAGAAAAAACGACCAAAAAAACAGATATTCGGGCTGTGAAGGGGTTAAATAGGGCTAACAAGTTGGAACCCCAAAAGGACACACTCCAGGTTTCCTACTGAATATACATTTAAATTTCAACTTCCCAACTCAATTTGGGGGGAGATAGGGGAGGAACAAACTCTAAAAATAAGAAAAATCGACCAAAAGTTCACATATTCAATGTTATAGAGGGTGAAATGGTGCTGAAAAGTCGACACCCGCAAAAGGCACGTCGAGGACCCCTACTAAATGTGCATACTTAATTTCGATTTACTAGCCCAAATTTACAGGATGATTATGCCAGGAGCAAACTCAAAATAAAAGAAAAAACGAACAAAAAATCACTGTTTAGGGGCTATGAGGGGGCGAAGTGGAGCTGATAAGTTGAGACCCCAAAAAACACATCTAGGACCCCTCACGTAATGTACATAACTAATTTCAAGTTTTGGGCTCAATTTGGAGAGGAGTTGTGTGAGGAAGAAACTCAAAAAACTCAAAAAATGAGAAATCTCGATCAATAAACTACTTTTTTAGGACTGTGAGGGGGTGCAATGGAGTTAAAAAGTTAGAACCCCCAATAGTCTCATCTTAGGTTTCTATTGAATGTACATACCAAATTTCAGCTTCCTAGCTCAATCGGATGGGAAAATAGGTGAGTAATGGGCATTTTTCGGGGTCAAAAAGAGGGAAACCCCCATACCTCCCCTCCTAATTGACTTAGGAGATTAATTTTTGGATATGCTACACAACTTTTGGTTCTCTATCACTTACTTTAAAAAGAGGTAATTTTTTCATTTTTGACCCCTCAACACCCTCACCCCCAAATTGGGGCATAACTGAATTTTGACCCGAGTTCATTCCCACTCGTATATATTTAACTGACCGTCAAAGTGCGCCGATTGACCAAATTGGAGCGATCTTGGTCGGTATCAAGCCAAGCAAATAATTTTAATGTTCGGTGAAAAAAAAAAAAGTAAATAAGCAAAAATAAATATCTGACATGGCTAAAAATCGTCTAAACGGAATTCTAGGACCCCAAAACGGATTTTGTTGATATCCTCCCCCCCACCTTATCCACCATTAGTCGATAGACTGTAATAGCCTGGTTTTTGTTGACAATATGGCAGAGAAAATCAGGCTAAAAATACACTCTGTGTAAATACAGCTTCAGCGCACGTTTTATACAATCTACGTATAAAGGATGATAAAGGCAAAAGGCTCGACATTTCTCTCTCTCTCTCTCTCTCTGCTTGGCCCTAATAACTTATTATTTAATATTATAATAATATAACATATCGTACGCGTACAACAACAGTTTAGCTTTGAAATATCCTAGTTCCTTTTCCCTCTTCTCTCCGCTCACCCTTTACCCAACTACACTTTAACCCTTTTTTTTACAAAAATTAACACCCGTAAACGTTATTACTCTATTTTCGTTTGCTTTCTCTGCATCTCTACGTATTAGAAGAACCATTTGGAATTGTCCTGGTTCCCTTTGCTCCCTCCTTTGCGCCTTTTTTTTTTCTATACAACTACGCAGTATTTATTTGTTTGTTTACTTAAGTACTATTTTACTCGTATATGGTACTAAAAAAAAAAAAAAAAAATGCATCCTTTTTACCCTCGCTAGGATCGTTCATTTGTATAGGTTTAGGTAGCTACATATTTATAATATCTTGTTTATTAGCGTTCATTATGATACTACTAGATCGTGTGTATGAAACACCAAGTTTATAACACACTGTATAAATATAAATATAGGTACCTAAGTAGAAAATTACGAAAAAAAAAAAACACATAAATGCCACAAAGCATATAAATGTAGGTAGATTTAAAGGTAGGTATATTCCATAGTAAAGCCATTACAAAAAATAATCCATTTTTACGCAATCCTTTCTTTATTTTTATTTTATTATTTTTTTTTTTTTGCCTCCCGAAACAAAACTCCATTTTGAAAATAATTAAAAAAAATTTATATTTCGTTAATGGGTGAAAAAAAAAAAATACAGAAGAAGAAAGAAATGTAGCACATTTTTTTCCACCAAAAAACAATTTAAAATCTCCGTTTATGGCTACTTTATTAATATAAATTTTTTGTTACGAGAAGTTTCCTTCGGCCAGCACAGCATACCGAAGCAAAGGCTCAAATGGTATTCGATTCAAATTACATCGGTCGAAAAACCAGAGCGCGAGAGAGGGAGAGAGAAAGAACGAGACAAAGAAATACGCGTGTATTGCCCGGCGACCAAACGAACGCGAGCGTAAAAAAACCTTGAATTTATTCGAAATGCTTCAGCTTGGAGGTTTCACGTGCCAGTGCGCGCCAAATTTCCACCAAACGAAAATATTTCGCCGCGAAAAAATTTATTACCTGATGCGAGAAAACTTGTTCTATGTAGATGAAAATATACAACTTTAGGCGAATACGTATGTCTAAGTCTACCTAACTTACCTACATTGCATACCTATCTACCTACCTACCTACGTTTAAAGGCCCTCAGTAGTACTCGTATTATATTAGCAAACGTTTGAAATTCGTTTTATGCCTTTTTTTTTTTTTTTTTTTATACCAACCATCGATAGGTACGTCTTTTTTTTTTGTACACGATTTAAGCTTATATATATTTTTCATTTTATTTACTCTTTACAAATTCGTTTGTACCGAATATAAATCATTTCTTGCTTTTTTTCTTTTTTTTTTTTTTTCACTATCGTTCGAGTTTTGAGCAAGTTTCACGCGCCAGACGCACTTTGAATATTGAAATTTTATACGAGAGTTTTTTTCACCATTTTTTTCCCCTCTCTCTTTCTAGAGTCTTTCATCGGTCGCCTGGTCGGTTGGATGGTTGGTTGGTTGGTTGTCGTCGTATTTATTCGTCTTGCTAACGTCTGTTCGTGTAAATGGCTACAGCTCGTGTTCGTTATTCGTAAATGATTAAAAATACATAAAGCAGAATTTGCAAGAAAAAAAAAAATGAAAAAAAATACATCATATTGAGCTAATTTATACCTAAGTATATTTAAAATACAGTTGTTGTAGGTAGAAGTATAAGATGCTCAGAAAATAAAGTATGTATTTTTAGCCTGATTTTCGATGTCATATTATCAATGGAAAACAGGGTATTACAATCTATCAAACAAAGGCGCATAAAGCAGGCGGTAGGAGGGCGAATATCAACAAAATCCATATTAGGGTCCTACAAGACCATTATGACCATTTTGGCCATGTCAGATATTTATTTATTTCCCCCCTCCCCCGAGGATTAAAATCATTTGCTTTGCTCGGTGCAACCCAAAATCGCTCCAATTTGGTCAGTTGGCTCAGTTCGGCAACCGATTAGATATATACGAGTGGGGATGATCTTGGGTTAAAAATTCAGTTATGCCCCAAATTGGGGGGAGGGGGTGTTGAGGGGCTAAAATAGCCGAATTTGTTTCTAGTTACGCTCATCGATAGAGATTCGAAAGATGCATAACGTACCCAAAAATCAGCATCCTAGGTCAATTAGAAGGAGAGATATGAGGGTGTTCCTATTTTCGACCTTGAAAACAGGCTGACCGCCCCTCCCCACGAAGCTAGGAAGCTAAACTTTGATATATAGACATAGTAGGGGTCATAGATGTGTCTTTTTTAGGTTTCGACTTTTCAACTCCCTTGCACCCCTGCCCCAACACACACTGAAAAGTAGTTTTTTTAGTTTGTTTCCCTTGGGGTCCTACTGGCCTGGAATGACATTAGTGGACTTATTTCATAAAGGATCGATTTTATGACTTTGAGTTGACATGTTGAGAAAAATTACAGATGTTATTAGTGGACCGTTGGCAGTGTGACTTCATCATTGAACTGACATTAGTGGACCGATTTTTATGGCCTGGGATGACATCAATGGACTTATTTTATAAGGGATCAATTTTATGACTTTGAGTTGAAATGTTGAGAAAAATTACAGATGTTATTAGTGGACCGTTAACAGTGTGACTTCATCATCGAACTGACATTAGTGGACCGATTTTTAAGGCCTGAAATGACATCATTGGACTTATTTCATAAAGGATCAATTTTATGACTTAAAGTTGAAATGTTGAGAAAAATTACAGATGTTATTAGTGGACCGTTAACAGTGTGACTTCATCATCGAACTGACATTAGTGGACCGATTTTTATGGCCTGGAATGACATCATTGGACTTATTTCATAAAGGATCAATTTTATGACTTTAAGTTTAAATGTTGAGGAAAATTAGAGATATTATTAGTGGACAGTCAACACTGTGACGTCATCATCAGACTTCTATCAACGGACAGTTTTTTATGCTTGGAATGACATTTGTGGACTTATTTTATAAAAGATTGATTTTATGACTTTAAGTTGAAATGTTGAGGAAAATTAGAGATGTTTGAAGTTGACTTGTCAAAACAGTGGATCTTGACCATAAAAATCGATTTTATAATTTTGAGTAAAAATGTTGTCATCCGTTGACCCACCAATAATTGACCTTAACTCTGGATTGATTTTAAGATTTCAAGTTGAAATGTTGAGAAAAATTACCAAGTGACAAGTATTAAATAAAAAAAAAGAAGGAAAAAAATTGTACCAATTACTTTTAAAATATCAAAACTTACATTCTTTCGATGGTTATTCCTTGTGTGCCTTAAAGAGATTCAAGTACCTGTTTTTCCCCCGAAACTAAAAAACCATTTACACAACTCGATACCGACCAAAATCTAACAAATTTAAGAAATAGAGTTCGATTGACGAGCTATTTGATACTCTGGAGTGTGGATTATCTCGGGTTTAAATTCAGTGATGCCCAAATTTGAGGGGAGGGGGTACTGAGGTAGTAAAATCGCAGAAATTGTTCTCTTCTAAGCCAATTGATAGACAGTTCAAAATTGCATAACATATTTCAAAATCAACTTCCTAGGTCAATTAGGAGGGGAGGTATGAAGGGGGCTGTTCCTCCCCTATCACCCTACCAAATTGAGCTAGATGACTAAAATTTGGTATCTAAATTTAATAAAAATCCTAAATGTGCCTTTTGGGAATTTTAACATTCCTATTGCACCCCCTCATAGCGTCAAAAAGTAGTTGCCTGGTCCGTTTTTGACATTTTTTGAGTTCGTGACACGCATAACTCTCCGTCACTTCCATTAATTGACGTATAATAGACCCAAAAAGCAACATATTGCAATGCGTTTTTTTTGTTCATTTTTCTCGTCAAAAATTTTTACGAAATTTGTTCCTCGCATAACTCCCCTCCAAATGCAATTTGCTATGTACATTTAGTAGGGGCCCTAGATGTGTTTTTTGGTGGTTTCGACTTTTCAGCTCAATTTCACCCCCTCACAGCCCTGAATATCCCCTTCAAATTGTGCTAGGATCTTGAAATTAGGTATGTATATTCAGTAGACGCTCTAGATGAGCCCTTTGGCGGTTTCGACTTTTTATCCTCATTTTACCCTTCCTATTCTCAATGCTGATTAGGAAAAAGGCTACGCAAAGCGATGATTTTTTTCAATTCTTATAATTGTAATTTTTCAGAAAAATCAAGCTGTATGCTTTTTTTTTTTTTACTTGAATACAGCAATTTTTTTTATACACAAATTGTTCAAATATTATTTTAGCCTACTGCAAACCTACGCCTAGACCTGCCTACATGGATTGAAAAGAATTACGACGACTCGTCATGCAGCGATCCATAAATTATCAACAAAACCAAAACGTATCCCATATTTGTAATTGGCCCAAGGGTATTAAAGCATCCCGAGTCGTAATTTTATCTTACTTCGAGTGAGCAGAAAAGGCTTCCATATCATTACAACAAATACATTTAATTCGCAGCAATTGGTATATTTACAAAATTGCACCGCACTGCAGTCAACCACCACTACTAATTCGTGTTGATAAGTCGTGATCGTGACACATTAAGTAGGTATACTGTATACATAAAAGGCTTAGAATTGTCGACCGTTCGGATCAAATCGAGCGTAAATTCGGCGGTAATTTCCATTTATAATATAACTTGCAAAACTAGGTAAAGCGGAAACCAGTTTGAAAATTCAACTAAATTCACATCCATTTACATACATATATATAAATTTCCTTTACGATAACGGATATGATTTCGGGTGTTTAAAATGACCGCAATGTATACGACAACATACGACTCAGCTTAAAATCTAACGTCGAGCTAGGCCATTTTCTCCACCACAACGATACACGTAATTGAATTATTTTCGTCGATCGAACCATTAACGCGAACATTATTTATTACGTAAGAGTCCAACGGACCTGGTACAGCACAATTTGTTGGGATGGGATACTGCAAACTGCATCTATTCGGTTACATCGATCACGTTTTCCGTCAACGTACCAATATAATTTAACCAACGTAGATAGAAAATTTGTTAAAGGATGCGTAAATAGCCTGTATATGGTACGTATGTGTGTGGTCGGAAGATTTTCCAAGAGCTAAACCATTGACAAGTGAGGAGGGAGCGAAATGGTGAACAGGGTAGAATTGTGAATTGAGTGCAGACGTTATACATGTAGTACGGGTAAGTATGCGTTTTTCTGGTTTATTTGGAAGTTGAAAAAAGAGAAGAAAAAAATGTCGAGAGCTTGTAGTCACGTCTCGCAGTCTGTTCAATTTAGCAAAAATAAATGCTGCTTTTCAGTCGTCTTATTCGACTTGGCTGAAAGATTTTTCGTTTTCTAAAAATTGCTCGCTAAACAGCTCCGCCTGCGTGTCTATTCGAGATCTTTTCTACTCTTTTTTTTTTCTTCTTTTATTTATTTATGTTATTCTTGTGCTAAAGTCTCACGGGTGATTGTGTACCGTAATAGGAAACGATGAAAGATGAAATTCCAGTTCGTATGTGATGTAATGTACGTATTACAGTAGTGGTTTCTTTTTTCAAGTGCAACGTCGAGAAACCGGCGATAATTTTCGGTAAAGTAATCAATACGTAAGCAGTTAGCACTCGTCAAATAGATGGATTGGTGTTGAAGCGAGATAAAATAAACACAAGAGTTAGCTCGTCGATGAAATTCGTCGCGTGTGTACGTACATTTTTTCTTTTTAGCCTGATTTTCTATGTCGTATTGTCAACGAAAACCAGGCTATTACAGTCTACCGACCAACGGTGGAGGGGGGGGATACCAACAAAATGCATTTTAGGGTCCTAGAAACCCATTCAGACAATTTTTGGCCATGTCAGGTATTTATTTTTACTTTTTTAATTTATTTACTCAGTTTGATACTGACCAAAATAGCTCCAACCGACTCAATTTGGCGGAGGATTAGATGTACATGAGTTGGCGGGGGGGGGGGGGGTTGAGGGGTCAATCTCACAAAAATTGTTCTTTGTTGGGTCAATCGATAGAGAATGCAATATTGCTTAACATATCCAAAAATCAAGCTTCTAGGTCAATTAGCAGGGAAGATATGAGGGGTTTTCCTCTTTTTGACCTTGAAAAAAAGCTGTTCCTCCTCTATCTCCCCACCAACATGAGCTGGGACGTTGAAATTTGGTTTGTATATTCAGTAGGGACCCTAGATGTGCTTTTTGGGAGTCTCGACTTTTCAGCCAGGCTACTGCAATCAATTGACCAACGGTGGTGGGTGGAGGGAGAGGAGGGATCCGTTTTGGGGTCGTAAAAGGCCATTAAGGAAATTTTTGGCCATGCCAGATATTTATTTTTGTTTTGTTATTTTTTTATCTGAACATTAAAATCATTTACTCAGCTCGATAATGATCAAAATCGCTCCAAATCGGTCAATTAGATCAATTTAGCGATGGGTTAGGTATATATGAGTGGGAATGACCTTTGGTCAAAATTCAGTTTTCCCGATTTTGGGGGAGGGGATATTGAGAAGCTAAAAGCAGAAAAATTGTTCTTTGTTGAGTCAATCGATAGCGAAATAACATATCCAAAAATCAACCTCCTAGGTCAATTAGGAGGGGAGATATGATGGTCTTCTTCCTTTTTGATCTTGAAAAAAGGCTGCTTCTCTCTTATTTTCCCACCGAATAGAGCTAGTAAACTGAAATTTGGTATGTACAATGTGTAAGGACCCTGAGTGTGCCTTTTGCGGGTCTCGACTCTTCAGCTTCATGGCACCCCCTCACAGTCCCTTTTTTGGTCAGATTTTCTCATTTTTTTGAGTTTTTTGATTTTATACCTCGCATAACTCTCCTCCAAATAAAGTTAGGAAGCTGAAATTTGGTATGCGCATTCAGTAGGGACCCTAGATGTTTGTCTCCCGGGGGGGGGGAGATCTTAGATTTTTAGTCCCACTTTGACCCCTCACAGCCCCTAAAAAGTGGTTTTTTGATCTTTTTTTTGAGTTTGTTCCTCGCCTAACTTCTCTCCAAATTGGGCTAGGAAGTAGATGTACTTTTTTGGAGGTTTTGACTTTTCAGCTTCAATGAACTACCTCACAGTCCAGAATTTGTGGGGTTTTGGTCGTTTTTTCTGATTTTTGACGGTTGTTCCTCGCATAACTCTCCTGCAAATTGTACTAGAAACTTGAAACTTGGTACGGTTCCGAGATGTGTCTTTTGTGGGTCTCGACTTTTCACCACAATTTCACCTCTTCGCAGCCCGCATCGCTTTGCAGCGCTCTTTTTTAGTTCTCATGATTGTAATATGTTACGATAATCAGGCTGAAAAAGCATCGCTTTGCGATGCTATTTGTTCATTTGTCATTGAGAAATGAGGTTCCCTCTCATCCTTTCCATTACTCTGGATTGAAGATGAACTTGAAGTTGACCTGTGTGTCTACGGGTATGCTTGTGTCAGTATAACGATAAAGCTCGGGTTTAGGATTTTTTTTAAATGAATGAAGATGTCTCGAGATACGATTGTCGTACTGGCATGGCAGTCTGAAAAAAACATGACAGCGCAAAGAATTTTTCTCGATCAAAATACTTACTATAAACGAGATATTCGTGGGAATTTGATTTATTGCTAGGATAGATACGATGACGAGCATGTCGAGTACAGGGTGATCTTAACAACAACCGAAGATTTTATTTTACATTCGCGTTTTATAACAAATTTCTCTTGCTTTGTTCTCGTATTGAAAAACGTTAGAAAAATTTTTTAGATAAAAATTTTTTATACATGATTTCGAAGGTTTTCATTTATTACGAAAATTTCAGACCGATGATTATTTTCATGAATTTCGTGGTTCAAGATTACAACTATTACGGCTGACTTTTTTTCGAAAATTTAAACGTAATACGGCACAGTATTTGTGGAATAGGGTCAAAAAAACGTGGTAAAAATGAGTTACATAACCGTATAAATTCAATATTTTTCATTTTCAAGAGAGGGGGGGGGGGGTTCAAAAAATTTGAAATTTTTACGCTCAATACTTATCCCGTAGGAGTGTATGTGAGAATTTTTTCAATATTTTTAATTTTTAGGTGGGTTTGGGGCGGGGGGAGGTTGAAAATTTAAAATAAAAAAAAAAGTCTATCTCGATGGGTGGTGGTTCAAAAAGTTTGAAACTTTTACACGAAGTACGTATCAAATAGGTGTGCATGTGGGAATTTTTTCATTTTTTTTTGGATGTTCAAGTGGGTTTGACGCGGGGAGGGGAGGTTGAGTTGAAAATTTATAAATTTTTTTTTCAATGGCGACGAGAAAGATCCATGGTTGGAATTGTTTTCAAAAGTCATACCCTCAAATATAACATATTTTTTTGAGGTGACCAAGGTAGAGGTGGGGGAGGGGTTGCAACTACACTACGACTTTCCCATCATAGGTCAATAAACCGTAATAGCCTGGTTTTCATTGACAATATGACACAGAAATTTGGACTACAAATTTGTGTCACAGGTCACACACAGTTTCAGCAACTTTAAACTTTACACTATTACATCTTTAAATCAAACAAACATAATTTGCATGCCACCAAAATGAGTCTTAATTTTTTTCTATGTGATATTGTTAATGAAAACCAGGCTATTAGAGTCCATCAACCTATTGCAGTAGAGGGAGAACAAAATCCGTTTCAGGGTCCTAGAAGACCATTAAGACTATTTCTGGCCATGTCAGATATTAATTTATTTACTTACTTATCCCCCCCCCCACAGAATAAACTCAGGACTGACTCATACACGCTTTCACGCTAACACTAGCGCACATACACACACACACATTTATTCACTTTGCTAAAGACTCCGAAGAGTCCCCAGTGTCCTGGAGTAACTAAGGGACCTGGGGTAATGTTTATAGCATATTATTTTAATGTGGAGGGGGTGAAGAAAGTGGACCGATCCACTACCATGATTTTCGTTTTCAATGCATTAATACAAAGTCCAAGTTTTTCGCTGGCTATCCTCACCAGGGTGATGAGTTCCGTCATTTCTTCTTCATCTGCAGAAATCAAGGTGGTATCATTTGCATATCGCAAATTAGAGATTCTTCTTTCTCCAATAGAAATACCACCAGTCTAATGTTCAAGCACCTCTCGAACTATGTGCTCACCACAGATGTTAAATAACTATGGGGACGATATGCATCTTTGATGCTTCCCCTTCTCTATTTGAAAAGCTTCAGATTCTTCATCATCAACTCTCACCACCACAGAATTGAACTCATATAGGGACTCCAACAAATCTACTATATGAGCAAGGACTCCCATTTCTCTTAGAACTTTGAAGAGTTTCTTCTAATTCACGCAGTCAAAGGCTTTGGTGTAATCTATGAAACACATCACTATAGGTATGTTGAACTCCCTGCACTTTTCGATGATTTACCGGACATTCATTATCTGTTTCCTTGTGCCTCTTCCTGGCACGAATCCGGCTTGATCAGGTGGAATTCGCCTATGTAGATACGCCTTGATCCAGTTGTTTAGGATTTGTAACATGACTTTGCTGCTGTGTGGAA
>FIZR01014587.1:0-11457 GCA_900060175.1 Ferrisia virgata | reverse complement strand
GAGAGAATTTTTTTGAGGTGTCTACCAACCAGTTTTTCAGGGTACCAAGTGAAAAAAAAACAATCGTTTTTTTTGACCCACCCTACTGTGTATGTATATGATTTCCTGAAATTGCTGTTATCCACAGGATTCTATTGGTCCAAATTTGAACTTTCTATGTGCTATGGATGCCCACATACATTTCTATCAGTCAGTTAGTAACAAGGCTCTGCATGTATATGATACCCGAACTCACATAGCCACTTATTTTTGCCTTCTTATCTTTGGGCTCTTGGAGCTCGGGTTAATATTATTTGTTTGAACTCAAATTTTGGCGATCTTAATTTTAGACTTAAATAAACAAATTTTCGTTGAGATTTAAAAAAAATCAAAAAATTTTCAAAATTAGAACTTCCTAATGTATGATTATGATACTTATTTATTGAAAATGAAGCGTTTACGAACAATTTTCTCGATAACTCACCCACATTTGAAGCACTTAGACTTAGACCTGAATAAGTTGAAAAGTTAACATAAAGGTACCATGAAATATGTACATGATTGAAAGTCATTAAAAAAAGTAATAATACGAGGAATAGTTTAAATATTAGTAGAGTGATATTGCTCGTATGTGTACATAAGACATCCATATATGTAGCATGATGTCGAATATCTGTGACAAACAGATAGAAACCTGTATGTACTTAGAAATGTAGGTAGATCTAGGTAGTAGGTAGGCTAGGTACATATACATATTGAACATAAATACACTTTTGAAAATCAATACCATTAGTCGAAACACGACGTCTCGTTTACATTAACGACTATTAAACCAGGCTGTATAAATATTTAATTAGCACCAGACTCGGGAGAGCACAAAGGTTTGAACAGATACGTGTCCTACCTTCTACACAGATATGAAATAATGTAATCCTTATAATTGCCTATTAATTGACTATAGATTAAAGCTATGGCTTAGGATCAGGTGTTTTAAATGATGTAAAACATACCTAATACAACATACACATATCTATCTATAGCTTCACTGTATACCTATATAAATGTGAGAACACACATATGTATGTAGAGGTGGACTAAAGCACTGTACAGCACAGAGGATGTTTTGTTGGCAAGCTGGAAATATTGGTAAACGAAGCGCGAAACGTTATCCGATCAAAAGGTTAATTACAGTATGTGTGTACACGATTTGAACCGAAGAACGCGCGTAATAAGATACTTATCCGAAAGGATCCGTGTGTTATTTACGTTTTACACATATACGTACTTATACGGATACAAACGCTTGTTTTTTTCCTCACTAATTCGTCGTTTAATTTGATTAGAAAATTATTATCACGATGACGATGACGACGACGACGACGACGACGACGGATTAGGTTTCAATCGTGATAACTAATTTCGGATGGTGAAACTATCCTCACAGCAATCGTTTAGATTTATGGCCGATTTTAACGAGCGGACACCCGGACCATGCACATGCAAACGGTTTTCGGAAATTTTATACACTCGCACTACACACGGATATTTTGATTAATGATTAGAATGAGTTATGGATTCTCGAAATATCTATACCCTGTAAAGATGGTACAACGACGCGATGGTATAAATTTTTCTAATTTTTTACCATAAATTATTGGTACTACATACAGCGCAGCATAAGCTTCGTGAGAGTTTGTAATCGGCGGTATTAACGAGTAATGTGAAGTCTCAATATTTAACATGTTCGTGAAAATGCATAATATCGCCTGAAAGAATATTTCTCAAGGCCAACTGACACCACATTCGTGTTCAGTAGGTGAAATTATCCGCGTCGAAATATCTCAGATAATAATTTTCCGCCATGAAAATTTAATTATTTATCTGATTTTTGTTTCGTCGAATGCCACACCAGTGCAGTGAACATCCTCAAACAATCGGACAGATCGATACAGATTCTTTAAGCGTACCAGGCCACCTGTACAAGCTACATTAGGGTTGATTGATTTTGAAATTTTTTGGAATTTTTTAGAAAGCCCTAAGAAAATTTGTTCATTTTGTTCTGAAATCAAGATACTCAAAATCTGAGTCCAAGCAAATTTTGACCTGTGGTCTAAAGAACCCCAATTTCTCAGCAGTTCAATATACCTGGTGTTCCGTATTAACCTCGCTATCCTGACACCAGAGATAGGGTCAACTCTTCAGACTTACATATACACATATAATGGTTAACATACTTGAAAAATTGAAGGGGTTATGTTAAGCTATTTTCAAAATTCTACTTTAACCCAAACCTGCTGCTCACTTTAAACATTTAGACCCTCAAAAGACATATCTAGAGCCCTTACCGAGTTCACATACCAAATTTCAAATTCTTAGCTCAATTTAATAGGAAGATAGGACCGGAAGAGCCCTTTTTCAAGATCAAAAACGGTGAAAACCTGCATTCCTCCCCTCCTAATAGACCTAGGAGACTGATTTTTGGATATGCTATACATCTTTAGATTCTCTATCGACTGGCTCAAAAAGAAACAATTTTTGAATTTTTGGCCCTTCAGCGCCCCCTACCCCAAATTGGAGCATAACTGAATTTTGGCCCAAAGTCGTTCCCACTCATATACATCTAATCCGTCGCCAAACTGAGCCGATTGACCGAACTGGAGCGGCTTTGGTCAATACCAAGCAGAGTAAATGATTTCAGCTTGGGGGAGGGAGGGGAGATGATAAAAGTAAAAATAAATATCTGACATGGCCAAAAATGGCCGAAATGGTCTTCTAGGACCCCAATTTGTTGACATTGGTTTTCATTGACTATATGATGCAGAAAATTAGGCTAAATAATAATGATAATCAAGCGTAGGGAGTGAAGTGGCTCATAAAATATGACAAAATGAATACAAAAAACATGACTAATGTAAAATTTTTTTTAGAATAACTTTTGAAAAATCAAGAATCCTTACAAGTTTTTAAATACGCTTTCAGAATAATTCTGCGAAATTATGAACCTAAATGTACTGTTTGGCACAGGAATTATGCCTTTGCCTCCATTTTTCATTAGACCACTTTTGAGTCGCAATTCATCAATATTGCTTTAATTTGGTTATGCGTACGAGTTTTAAGGTCTTAAACCTTCAATTCGGCCGTAATTTGGTTAAAATTTAGATCTTACGTTAATTCTAGACCAAAATGAACAAGTTTTCGTTGAACTTTCTGAAAAAATTTAGGCAATTTTCCCTTTCAGGGAAAAGTTGTACATTTTGGATGTGTAATGCGGAAAAGCATTGATAAGTTCACTATTTTTTTTTTGATGTTTTTCATATCCTCCATCACGAATTTTTTGAATATTTTTTACAATAAAATTGCAGAATCTTCAATTAACCTGGTACAATATATCTTTGGTTAGATTTGTATCAAGTGCAAAAATGATAGAAAAATCAAAAACATCATGCATTTTTTAATTTTTTAAATTGACACCCATGTCAATATTTTAACATTAAGCGCTAAGGTAATCAGTTTTTTTTCCATCCCTTAACATAATCATCTTTTATCACGAGTTTTAACATTGTAACATAAAATGCAAAAATCTTCTATAATTATCTTTCGTGCCGTGTTTTTAATAAAAAACTTCAAATCAAAAATCAAATACTCAACTCAAACATTTCAACTTTGTGTTTAAAAATCAGCCAAACTCATCTTTCATTGTGAGTTTTATCAAACTTTTCCATCCTTGAGACGTATCCATTTTAAAATTTCAACATAAAATCCAAAATATCACACTGAAATGTAACGCTTTCATCGGATGACCTCCCCCCCCCCCACTCCCAGTCCTAAGACATATCCATGTCAACTTAGGCATTTTAACATGAAATACAAAAATCAGCCGTGTTCATCTTTCATTGTGAGTTTTATTAAACTTTCTCGTCCTTGAGACATATCCATGTCAAAAATTCCAAAATTTTTCAAAGTTGGTCCACCCTAACATAGGCATACCTGTAAATGTACAATCATAAATCCTTGCATCTGCTTGAACTTATCCTTAGGTACTATATAATTCCTGATTTGCCAATTTTAGCATTCATCATAGAAAATTTAATTTTCAAGCTTAATTCTGCGCATAAGACCTAATGGATTGACTTCTTCCACCCCCAGTTTAGCTATAAAAGAAATATCATTCCAACAAGACTTCAAAGCTCACCAGCTGACTCACACACTCACTCACTCACTAACTCTCATCAAATCCATAGCCTTAAAGCTGATTTTCCACATATTTTACAATTTTAGTAGCACCATTAGAGGAAATATCCGACCAGGTCATATCCTGGAGGTTTCCTCCGGTTGCGACTTGGAGCTTTCTTCCAGGACGCGACTCCCAAGATTTTTTCTAATAAGCGATTAGGAGGTTTCCTCCAGGGATGCGGCCAAATACCACTGCGAATGAGTGATGAAGGGTTCATGGCTACCTGGCTCCTATATCATGGAAATCGTTCAAGAAATCTTATCTAATGAATCTCCTTCCAACTCTTAGGCACTCTCAATAATCAGAGCATTCAGAAAGGGTGGATGAAGCTAAATCAAGCTGATTTCAAAATTAAAGCATTTAATCCCTTCCATACTCTTTCTCAATCTAAATTAGATGGAAGAAACAAAGACGCATACAAATTGTTTCTACTCTGCAATCCAAGTCGCTGTAGTGGAAAAGCTTGTGGTTTTTGTCTCATCTCCATACTTAATAATAGTATAAAATTTAGCTTAAAATCGAATGAATTCTAAAGAACTCGAAGAAATAGATCTATTAATTTTGGTACCCATTACGATTGTTTCCCATATAAATCTCTGTTAATAATATTACAAAAACACATTCATAATTAGACTTTTACATAGTGTAGGTAATATTTCCTTTAGCTTTTTCATCATTACCTGAAAGGTTTTCACGATGAATCAACAATACTAAATGAGCAAGTACTCCAGCACATGTACACCTCAACACCCAGGCGGTAAATATTTCCTTTAATTAATTGAGAAGAACAACGTCAATGAAATGTTAATCGCTATATTAAAACACCGAGAATACTGTTTTCTACTTGTAGGTAGATACATTGGTTGGCTTTATCAAAATATCATTAGTCACGCTTCGGTGACTAACGCTTTAGCACGCAGCATAATGGGCATTCGGAGTATTTTCATCAATAGTCGTCTAGGGTACCGCTACTTACAAGTGTATTATCCGGTATTAGTCGTTAGTAAAGGTGTTGCATTTATTAGTGGCAAACCAACCTCTAACATCGTTCACCTTACATTACGTACACATGTACCTAGTACTCAAAAATACCTTACCAGCCATTAGATAATTATAACAGTATAGATAACTATGCTGCTTTTCAAAGCAGCTGTAATTACCTATACTGTACGTTTAGCTGAAAAAACCTCGTATACCTGTCAATAAACTGCTCTTAATCGTATTCGTTCAGCCCTTATTTATTCGTTCAAGCGAATAAGTACTTATATGTACTATGTACATAGGTAGTTAGGTACACATGTACAATAATCATGCTTGGATGGTAGTAATAGGAAGGTAACGTGTTCCCCAGGAAACTATACAAAATTTCCCACAATAGCACAAATGCAGTTAAGAATCTAATAATGTACAAGACAAGGTTTACAGCGACTTGAAAATGTCAAACTACAACCATTGAGTGTTACAATAATCGTACAACGTGACAAATTCTATTGTGGATTATAAGGTCTCACTAATAAGACAAAAATGACATTTTATGTCACGGTGAAACCTAGCATCTTAGCATATTGATGACCGTTTTAGAGCTTTTCAACATTAGAATAATAATTTTATACAAGATAGTTGACAGATTGCCCATACACAAAATTTTCTAGTAAGGATTCGCAAATGTTGCCCATTCACATTAAAATTTCAAAATTTTAGTTAGAACCAGCACTTTTGTAGCAGCTCAAACTCAAAAGGGGCTTATTCGAAGCCAAATATTATTATCCTACTGATTCAAAGGAGTTCTTCAAGGTTTCTTTATTTTTAAATCAATATTGAAAAACTTTATTTCTGAATGTATGTAAAAATTGGTTTATGGCAGCGTTCTGCATAGCTTAATGCTCCCAACTTAGGAGATCCATTATATATTAAATACAGTTTTGCTTATATTGAAGAGGGTTGGAGCTTTCGATCAAGTTGAGATAAAAAAAGGAAATGCAAAAAAAATTTGCAATCAAACTAAAATTTTTGGATTAATTTGAAACTTAAAACTATGTACTTAACTAAAGGTAACCTAAACTAAATTTAAACAAACTTAAGATTACAGAAGCGGGATTTCACCAAGACGGGAAGAGGACATACCGGAGCCCACTACATCTAAAAAGTCAGTCCGAATTCATGGATCAAGTTTACAAGTTGGTTTGTGTGCTCTGTGACATTGTTGCAAGTGGTTCCCAGGTTACCAAAAGCTGATTCTCAAGTACTCCACCAACTTGAGGAACCTGTGGTGGGCCTCTCAGACTAACACGCTCACACTTTTTTCAGGACTCTCGAAAGGGAAGGGACAAAATTATGACATGATATTTCCCAGCCCAAAGTTTTCTAACAGGTACCCAGTAGAAAATGAGCTAACTTACAGGAGCAAAGTTCGCTGAAAAGTAAAGAAAATTGAAATGTGGATCCTAAAAACATTGTTTGTCCCATGCCCAAAATTGCTCACCACACACAAAGGTCTTAAAAAATTTCTTCTGGTAGGAGGGGTATATTGTCAACTTTGAACTTCAACTACTCTCTAAAATGTTGACATAAAGGTCTAATTAAAAAAATTAAAAATCGAAAAAAATTGAAAAATGAAGAAAACTGAAACAAAAATTTAAAAAAAAACAGAAAAACAAAAAATATAGAAAATTAAAAATTAAAAAAAAATGAGATGAAAATTATAAAATTAAAGAATTAAAAAAGTTTGATTATTTCTTTTAAGTTAGGAGGAGAGGTCGAATTTTCACCCTCATCACATCTCTTCACAGGTCTAAAAAAGTATGTGTATTATTTTTCAAAATTATGCTTATTTTCTCATATCTCTCTTCGAAATAGAGCTACATGGTTGAAATTTGATATACGGGTACGGTCTATTGAATATCAACAAAATCCGTTTTGGGGTTCTAAAAGACCATTACGACTATTTTGGATCTTATCAGATATTTATTTTAATTTTTTTATTCCCCCCCCCCCATTAAAAAATTGTTGACTCAGATAGATACAGACCAAAAGCCATCAACTTTGGGGAATTGGTTCTGATTAGTGGGCAACTTGATATTCTAAAGTGGAGATGATCTTGGGTTAAAATTAAGTTATACCCAAATTTGGGGAACGAGGTGCTGAGGGGCTAAAATCGTAAAAATTAATCCGTTGTGAGCTCTAAAAATCAGCATCTTAGGTTAATTAAGAGGGGACATATAACGGGGGTTTCCCTTTTTTAACATTGAAAGAAGGCTGTTGCTCCTCCATTACCCCTCCAAATTGAGCTAGGAAATTGAAATTTGATAAGTAGACTTAGTAGATGCCATAGATGTGTCTTTTGGTGGTGTCAACATTTCAGCTATTTGCACCCCTTCACAGCTTCGAAAATGTAATTTTTTGGTTGGTTTTTCTTATTTTTCAAGTTTATTCCTCACATAACTTCCCTCCAAAGTGAGGTAGAAAATTGAAACTTTGTACGTAGATTTAATAGATGTGTCTTTTAGAAAATCAGACTGTTGCTGTTCTTTTTTGATAGATTGGAAGGATGTAAATTCAGTTTGTTTATAATATTTGAATTTTTTTTTAAAGAAAAATGAGAAAAAAGTAACTTTTAGTAACTTTTTTAAGCAAATAGTAACTAATTTACTTAAAAAGTTGCTCAGTAACATGCCAGCTAATATCTCAATACTTTCATTTTACACATGTTTCACAAAAAATTTCAGGATCTGCCCTACCACTGGAAGAAAATTTGAACTAAAACTTGAAGAATTACTGGCCACGAAGATGATCTAGCTTTAGAAAGTTCCAAGAGAACTGTACAAAGCTCCCTTCCCCTCACTTTGCTTTTCATCTGCGAACCAAAAAATTTCTACTCGAAAGAAAATGCCAACGTTATGATCACAGCTCGAAGAGAGGAACCTAAGAAAAAAACGTAAGAACCAGAGCAAAAAGGTATCAAGTATATCAAGGACGATGAAAGGAGAAACACCAGAAATACTTGTCCACAAAACGCAACGCCGCATGAAGCTGGTGAAGATGGCCGCGGCGAATATGTGTTTGTGTTCATTGTACTCGAAATAATAATTCGGAATTCAAATCACAAACTACACGAGTATATAGAGAAGAGAGCACTTTAAAAGATTATTGCGCCGTTGGTGAGGTAGCATAAAAGGAGCCGCCAATACCTAACCATCCACTTGTTATTCCAAGATCGCGTCGTTCGATAGACAGCCCTTTTTACCATTGTACCGAATACCATTTGTAGAAATGGCAATAGTCTGCGGAATGATGGACATCTATCAACGTGCAGAATGTCTAATATCAGTTCAGTTGATATAGAAAAGAGTCGTGTTCAGGTTTTTTCAATTTTTTTTTTTCTCTCTAACCCTGCTAGTTTTTTTACTTCTACATTTGTCCATCTCTTACACTTTTTTTTCTCTTTCTCGAGATGATGATGATGATGGTGGTGGTGATGGTGGTGGTGATGGTGGTGGTGATGGTGGTATCACGAGTGGTACGCGCGACGATCAGATTCCTTTGGCGATACGATAAAGATAAATATTGCGCGGAAAATCTAGCATAATATTACGTAGTTGCACGAATGCATAGCATATATTTCGAGTTAACCTTGCTGCAGGAGTAGAATGCATTTATATCCATAAAATAAAAACATTTGCGAAGAGAAAGAAATACCCTACACAGTATAACCAGCAATAAGATGAAATTTAAGAGTTCATAGTTTGCGAAAATTCTCTTTCGTTTTACTTTTACGCCAGCTTTAAATAAAGAAGTCCAAAAAAGTAGAGGGTGGAGGGATAGCGAAACAAAGGCTGCTGCGAAAAAGTAATGCGAGTTTTAGTAAAGTTAAAAAGAGAAGATTCAAATTACTTAAAACGAAAAATGTACTTTAAAGTGTACATAGCAAAGTGTCATTGGGGTTAGAACGACATTTTGTCTGAAAATAAAATTAACATTACTTTTTATGTTGCGCGTCGCCTCGGTTATTCGACCTCACCGCCTTGTACTGTGACCCTCGCCCCCCCCACCTCTCAAAACGTTGGAGAAACATTAAGAACACCTTTTATAAAATCCAAATTTATGACAGCGTCTTATTCTTTTACACGCGTTATTAAGCAATATTTTCCCCGGCTGTTATAAAGTTTTCTTTAAGACGGCTGTACTTTTCGTTTTTATAACCTAAATAATCTCGTTAGATGTTCATCCTCTTTTCTTAGAAACCTTTATAAATTATAGCTCTTTAAAAATATCTTTATTGCATTCGAGCACTTTGCCTGACTTTAATACTAAACAGAAGCCTTGGGACATTTTAATTAACATTCGTTCAACCCCCTCGATATTCTCTATCTAAAATCGTCCTTTTAGAAAATTGAATTTGTTTCTTCCTCGTCGTCGCCGTCTCGTTTCTCTTACTCCTTTTTCTTTCCTTTCTTTTTTTCTCATCCTTTATGAAATAACCTAAGTTTTTAAATACGAGACGAAGAGTTTTTTTTTTTCTTTCGCTTTTAATCTAGTTACCGAGGGATATACTCGGCGTGACGGAAACAGCAGCAATTAAAAAGTTGGAAAATGCATAGGTAGGTAGCGGCTCTTCATTATTTATTTAAGTATGCGACAATCCTTCCAATGTTTTATGTTACTCGTATTATGAAAACAACATAAAACAAAACATTTTTATTATCTGTGCAGTTAACGAAATTGATAATTGATCGACTTCACGTAGAAAGTAAAACAGTATACCTCATGGATTTCCAAAAGGTATTCACTTTAATTGAAATAGCCAGTTATTGATAACAGAAACACAGGATTCGTATGCTATGAGGTAGAATGTGACCAGAAGTGAAAAATTTAGTACCACCAGTTCCTGCATGATTTTTCCCTCTTTGTGAAAAAGTAGATGTTTGTACAATGAACATGAGTAATAAACGAAAGTGAAAGGAGAAGGGCCATGGAATCGCATAAAATACTTTCAAAAACATCTTCTTTCATTAGGGAAAATCTGATCATAAATTCGAGTTCATTGCGGAAAATGTGTGATGAATGTTTTGAAAAAAATGATGAAACGCCTCAAAACAACTTGAACAAAACAAAAAAAAACAAACTGAAAATCAGAAAAACATAATTAATAATTGACAAAAAGAAGATAAGAAAATTTATGAAAATGCATTGGAGAATCTTAAATTTCAGTCAAAAGATGAGGTCATCAAAAATGACTAAAAACTGAAAAAAGTTGATAAAAATGTAAAAAACTGAAATATTATTTTAAATTTATGAAAAAAAGTGTTGAAAAATAATATGGGAAAAATTGTTGAAAACTGAAAAAAATTTTAAAAATTATGCAAAAGTGCAGAAAATGTGTAAAAATTTACTCATGTGCGCACCCAAAACCTTTTTTGGGGAGAGGGGGAGTGGAGACTACAATTTAAAAGAAAAATAAGGGGTATTACCATTATACCACATATAGACCTGGTCATCACTTAGAAGGAATTTTTAAAAAAATTAAGAGCAACGGCAAAAAATGTTCAGAAATATTAAAAGAGAGGTATCCAGTAAAGGCATTTTAGTGCATTATGGAGTCCTATGTATCAGATTCCATTATAAATTGCAATTAAATTATTTCAGATACGCTTCAAATTTCTTAAAATCACCCTCGATAAAAAAAATTGAACTGGAACTACCACATCAGCATCATACAAAAAAAAATGCATGAAGAACCTCAATCTCCTCAAGAAGTTTGCCATACACCAACATGGCACTGACGAATGAGCTCTCATTGTACTTTATAAATTACTGATTAGATCTAAAATAGGTTATGCTGTCATTTTCTACAAAAATACTTCCAAAAAAAGACCACGACTCCTCGATGTTATCCAAAATTCTACTTTTCAAATAATAACTGGTGCACATAGAACAAGTCCCATCATCAGCATCGAAAGCAAAGTATATTGCAAAAGTCATAACCAACTGCAAACACCAAAATCATCCAATATTTATACAAAACGAAATTCCACCTTGTACAATACCAGAATTTGAAATTGGCAAATCATTAGAAAACCACTTTCCCACAAATATGGCGTCAAAAGAAACATTTGCTCGTATATACAATGAAACCATAACAAAATATCAAAACTCAGGCCCGTAGTCAGAAGGGGGCAATAGGGGGCGTTGCCCCCCCTAGAATAATTTTTGCCTCCCTAGAAAAATTACCCAAAAACCCCATTTTT
>FIZR01014583.1:0-19926 GCA_900060175.1 Ferrisia virgata | reverse complement strand
ACTATCGGATGGGCGATATTTCTACGTGGAATGATGGTTAAGATACCATCATGTGAATCCCTACAGGACCCCTATCCGTCCATGTGTACACATGTACACATGAACGTAATTAAACAAAAACCGTGATTTAATTACTATGGAATATTTCGCTGAGGTCTTTGTTTTCTGGATCCGGTATTACGGTCAACTAATAATCGAACACAAGACCACTGTAGAGGTCGAATACAAGTACTTTAATAAAGAAAAACACAACTAAAAATTAAGCTTATACTTATAACAAAAATAGGTACGTTCTCTTCTACAGGTACAATATCGGAATGAATGTAACAACGATAACGCTATTCAACTAACTCTTATTACACAACAAACTCCGTTTTGGAGTCCTAAAAGACCATTAAGACGATTTTTAGTCATGTCAGATATTTATATTTATTTTATTTTTTATTTTTTTCCCGAACATTGAAATCATTTATTCTTCTCGATGTTGACCAAAATCGCTCCAATTCGGTCAATCGGCTCAGTTTGGTGGCGAATTAGACATATATATATATATAAGTAAAAATGAACTTGGCTTAAAATTCAGTTATGCTCCAACTAGGGAGAGGGAGTACTAAGGGGCCAAAAACGCAAAAATTGACCCTTTTTAGACCAAATAATAGAGAACCAAAAGTTGTATAACATATCCGAAAATCAACCACTTAAGTTCATTAGGAGAGAAGATATGGGGGTTCTCCATCGTTTTGACCTTGAAAAAGGGCTGTTTGTCTCCTTCCCCCCTCCCACCAAAATGAACTACGATGTTTAAATTTGGTACGAACATTTAGTTGAAGCCCTAGATGTGCCTTGAGGGGGGGGGGGTCAACTTTTCTGCTTCATTGCACTCCCTCACAGCCCCAAAAAAGTGGATTTTAGTCGTTTTTTTTCTTATTTTTTGAGTTAATTCTTCGCATAACTCCCCTTCAAATCGAGCTAGCTGAAAAATCATCACTTGCGATGCTTTGTTTACTCATACGTTCGTATGTAGGTACCCGGCGAAGATTTCTTTGAATCGCGTAGGCCTATACCTATCGTGCTTATCTTTAGTATAGCGAGTATTTCGCGTAAAATATTTTAAAATTCAGGCTTCACTCTAGGTACGACGTAATACGTCACAATACCTACTATGAACCGAAGGTTTGTTTTTCGCAAAGAAATGCAACTTTCACGACGAAATATGTACTAAAGTAAAACCGAATGAAAATAATGGCAGCGTTAGAAAAGCGTTCGTATTTCGTTATTTTCCTCTTTTTCCTTGTTTTTGTACGTAAATATACACGGGTAGAGGTACACTTCCCTTGTAATATATACTTACTTCCTAACTCGCGCAGATACGAGACGAAAACTAAAATATAGCATACTCGTATATATCGAAGAATAAAATACGCAGCTCCGTACAGTAGAATTGAAAATGAAAAAACAAAATAAAATAAAACGCAGCGCAGCATAGCGTACGTTTGTATATGGATGTACGAGTAACGTAGGGCTTCTTAAATAATGCACGAATGTTTTTCTCGCCTAGGTAAAGGTATGTAGCTGGTAGCTACTAACTAGGTATATAGCACTAGATCGGCTTCAGATTGTATATTATCCCACATTATACTCTCTCAATGCCTACACGAAATACGTTTTACATTTTATAAAACAATTTACGATTAAAAAAAGATGAAAAAATTTTGGAAAAATTGGCCAAGTATCGATGTACTGAAATTGTAATACGTATAAGGAGAAAGCATAATCTGGTATGAATGTAGTCGCAATGACGTAACCATTATCACGGTCGCTCAAGTTTGAGGGTGAAGAAAGTGCAATATCGTGTACTTTGTCGAATTGACGTGTGTATGTACAAAGTGTTGTGCATTTGACTGCGGTTACTTCGATTAACCCTCGACGAGAGTTGTGTCCGTGTATGCTCGATATTCGACGCTGGGCAATTAATGTTGTTTTCGAGAAAACCATATCTATTATACTGGTACGCTCTTCATTCGGTCTTACGAATGCGAGTATGCGAATGTAGTATAAGACAGGTAGGTAGAGGTGCCTACCCTGTACTGTTCGCCGATCACATATATCCACCACACCCTGTATAATGTATCCAACCGAAAGACAAGATACATGCTATTCTTACCACACGATGCGATATTATATTATAGATCAATGGTAGCATTCTAGCTATAGCGACAATTGCGTACAAATACGAGACTTTTATAATTTTCGTTGCAATAAAAGAACGCGAGCAACCGTTACTAACTCGAAGATAAGTTTGTCGGATGCGGACGATAGGCGAGGTACGCGGCGTATGCCCGTAATGCAAGTTCTATTGTTACAACCGTCTTCCAAGACGCTATCTCCGCCCATTAACTTCAACTTTCCCAAGACGATGACGACGACGACGATGACGAGAGAAATTTAAAATGAAAACCATCTGTGTACCGGCAAAAAGCTTCATAAAATAATATACCCAACTCGCGATACCTACCTAGCTAGCTAGTAGCTAGCTATTCCCGTCTATCTACGATCCTTACGTGGAAACGAAATACATACGTAGCATATTACCGTTGGGTATGTCATCATGTACATATGAAACTTTGGTTTGGCACATAGCGGATATAGGGTGTTCCTAAATTATATGGTTTTGGTGTTTCGTGCGAGGAAAAGATCTTCGATGAAAAGAATAAGTATGTTGAATGTTTTTAGATGATCGTTTGAAAGTTAAATGACATCAGATGAAAATCCGTCGAAACGATATTCCACAAAATTGCAATGATTTGCGAAACAAGCATTTACTTATATGTACGAGTAAGAATTTTAGGGTTAGGGGGAGTCGTTATTGGAATTTTTTTGACCATTGAATTGTAAGCAAAATGTCACGTTGGATAGACCAGCTAAACGATTCAGTCTTTTTTCCTGCTAAGTGGATTTTCATATGCTAGTTCGGAAAAGGAATATTAACAATTGATAATTAGCCTGATCTTCTGTTTCACTTTGTTAATGAAAATCATACTATTACAGTTTATTGACCTATGGCAGATTAGGGGGTCTGGGGGTTACTGAAAAATCCGTTTTATGGTCCTAGAAGACCGTTAAGACCATTTTTGGCCATTTCAGGTATTTAATTTTGTATATTATTTTTTTTGTCTTCCCGAATACTATAATCATATACTCTCATCGATACAGATCAAAATCGCCCCAATGCGGTCAGTCGATTCAGTTTGACAGCTGATTAGATATATATGAGTGGGTATAACCTTGTATCAAATTTCAGTTATACCCCAATTTGGAAGAAGGAAGGGCTTAGAGGCCAAAACCGTAAAAGTTGTTCTTTTATGGGCCAATAGGTAGAGAATTAAAAGTTGTGTAATACATCCAAAAATCAACCTCCTAGGTCAATTAGCAGGGGACGTATGAGGGCTTTCCCCTTTTTGACCTTGAAAAAGTGCTATTCCTCGTCTATTTCCCCACCAAATTGAGGCTAGGAAGTTGAAATTTGGTATATACATATAGTAAGGGTTCTGAATATGCTTTTTGGGGATTCCAACTTTTCAGCTCCATTGCACCCCCTCACACCCCAAAAAATATGGTTTTTAGTCGATTTTTTTCATTTTTGGAGTTTATTCCTCGTATAATGCTCCTCCCCCCGTCTCAGATATTTTATATGTATGTTCAGTAGGCTGTTCCGCCAATTTAGCGCCATTGAACCCTTCTTGCCCTCAATACTGATTCTCGTGATTGCAATACCTTTCGAAAATCATACTGCTTTTTTTTTTGTAAACAATTGATCAAGTTTTGAAATTTGAGAAATGTTTAAAAAAAAATTGAAACGTTTATTCCTGTTGAACTTTTTGATATAGAAACTTTAATTATAATTTAGTGGTGGGGGAAGGAAATCTCGAAGCAACCCACCTCGGTATAGATTTTGTTTCACGTACCCCTTTGTCGTATTGTATTATCAAACTAACGAACTATTGAAGCGTTAAAATTTGTCAAAACACATCGAACTATTGCTGGAAAAAAAAATGAGGAGAACAAAAACGCGCACACTCTACAACAAAAAAAAAAAAAAAAAGGAACATTATGTATCAAAACACAAACGGCTGGAGCGAGAGAGACGAAAAGAGTAAACTTGAAATTGTTTCCTTTGAGTAGAACAACGACCGACGCGACGTGACGCAACACAACGCGAACTCCAAAGCTTTAATAAACTTTTCAACTTTAATTATACAACCGTAAAATAACGTTTGGTCGGGGGTAAATTCAACTTTAAATACGATTTATCCGCAAATGAATACCTGACGTGTACCATTATGGAAATTTAATTTCGAGCATAACAGGGCCTTGGTCATAAGAGACCGGATGGTTAAAACAATATCAAAGCGATGTCGTCAGTTCTTGTTATCGAACAACGCTGTCGACTACTTCGTCACCACCACCACTGATGACGTTGTGATTTTTTTCCACTTTTTTTTGTATTTTTTTTGTATTTTTTTACATCCGATCAGATGGGGTAAAAAATTTCGCATGTGACATACTCATTATAATCCGCCATATAGCCACAATGACCTATCCCTTTGATCAACGTAACGTAATGTTTAAAACAGATGTGACATTTCGCGACCCTTCTACTTCTTCTCCGCTTCTATCATCTCTTCTAAATCTAGCGCAAAATTAATTAAAGCAATTCCGCCGTCTAAACTGTCTTGCTTGTATGTTGAAATTTTCAACTTGACGATGAGATAGAAGGATGGTCTGATATTAGTTTTTCTTTTTTCGTAAATACAGATGTAATTTAGCGTCATGGTTCCGTAGTTGCTAAATAGGCTGAATGGAATGTGGTAAAAATTTCATAGAAGCCCTCCCCTCTCTCTCTCCGCAAGGTGAAAATTTCAATCGAGTAAAAATGATTTTCGAACAAAGTCCATTATTTGAAACCGTATGAAAAAAAAACCTTTTTCATGTGCACACTTGATTACACAGAAGAATGAACTTTTTTGTCTAGAGAATTTGTAACATGAAATTAGGAGTTGAGCCATCTGTTTGAAGGGTGTTTTTTTTTTTTTGAAATTTTGAAGTATTGTAATGGATTGAAATTTTCGCAGAGGGTGAGGGTGAGAGGTGAAACTTTTATGTTCCGATTTTCAAAAAAAATTGTAAAAATGATCGATCTTAATATTTATCTTTGTAAATATTCTTTATTCTTTGTAAAACATCAAATGAACTTGCGACTAGGTTTGTAAACTTGCAATATGCAGGGTATTTCAGGGGAGGAGTAAGAGATTTCAGCCTGTGATTAGCCAACGCGTACCGAGGCTATGTATGTACTCTTGCCTAACCTCTGAGCCGCAGGGGCTGATTCACTCTGATTTAAACAATTTTTGTTAGCCTGATTTTCTGCGTCATATTGTCTACGAAAACTAGGCTATTACAGTCTATCAATTTACGACGGATAAGGTGGGAAGAAGAATATCAACAAAATCCGTTTTGGGGTTCTATAAGACCATTTTTGGCCATGTTTGATTTTTATTTTTATTTTTTACCCAAAGGCTAAAATCATTTACTCAGCTCGTTACTGACCAAAATCGCTCCCATACAGTCAACCGGCTTAGTTTGGAAACTCAAAAATTGTTTCTTTTCTGAGCCAATCAATAGAGAATCCGAAGTTGTATAACATATCCAAAAATCAGCCTCCAAGGTCAATTTGGAGGGGAGATATGCGGTGTTTTCCCTTTTTGACCTTCTCACCATCAAATTGAGCTAAGAAATTAAAATTCGGTATGTAGGTTTAGCAGGAGTCCTACATTCGCTTTTTGAGAATTCGAACTTTTCAACATCGTTGCACCCCCTTATAGCCCCAAAAATGTAAATTTTTGGTAGATTTTTCTTGTTTTTTTCAGTTTGTTTTTCACATAATTGCCGTTCAAATTTAACTAGGATGTTGAAATTTAAAATATAGATTTAGTATAGGTCTTAGATGTGTCTTTTCAGGGTCTCGACTTTTCAGCACCATTACAGCCCATCACAGCCTCAAAAATATAGTTTTTTAATAGTTTTTTCTTATTTTTTTAATTTGTTCCTCGCATAACTTCTCTCTAAATTGAGCTCCGAAGTTGAAATTTGGAATATAGATCTAGATACGCCTTTTGGTGGTGACGACTCTTTAGCTTCATTGCACTCTCTCACCACCTGTACCACTGCTTGGAAAAAAATATCGTGAATTTCGACTCTTCGAATAATATTTCACGAAAAGCATCGCAAAGCATTAATTTTTTTCAAATTCGTACTCGTTTTTCCAGCGAATGCAACTTGAGATCTAAAAAAGGTCGAAATTTGAAATTTATTCGGGGAAAAATAGAAATGGTATAGCCGAATAAGAAATGATTTTGACCCCAGCTCCGATTTTTAATCTTATATCCCCGATGGGTAAATTTACGTTAAAAACACGATTTTGAGGTGTTTTTAAAAAGCAGTCGAACTTCGCTATCAGGTTTTTTTCTACAGTTGAAAATTTCAAATGGCCGGAACCGCGAGAAGTAGTGCACCAAAATTGATGAAGAAATTATCGTAAATACACCTCTATGAGATGTAACTTTGTGACAAATAACGGAAAATTTCATTTGCTTACGTTGAAATTGAGAATTGTTGAAAATAATGCAATAAAATGATCATAACTTTAAAAGAGGGGGAGGGGTCAAAATTTCCTAGAATTTTTTTACATCAAGGTAGATTATCTGGGGGTATTCGATCGAAAATCGAGGCTGTTGACCCCCTGTCCGGCTATACCCTGCATGTAAATTACGATATTGTATTTATTTTCTGTAATAGCAGCGGAGGGAAGCAAACTGTTGATAAAATAATGTAAAAATTGTGCACCACAACTTTCAATTTTCATAATTTTTGTTGAATTATGCAAAAATTTGTACCCACACGACGTATCAATTGAATTGACATAATCAGAAGAAAAAATGTTGGCTCTTTTCAATGCTGTAAACCTCATTTCTCTGTCTAACTTATATGAAGAATTATCAGTATTTGAATTCTCAACAGTAATAAGGAATTGAGTTTTTTTTCGAAATTTCATTCCTCTGAGCTCAGATATTGTAGTCCTATTCTCTTCCTTCAGGTTATTTATTTTTCCGTCGATACGCATGATCGCTGATACTTATCTCCAGTAGATGAGGTTTCACTTGACAGAAGATCCGATACGAGAGAAAAATATTTCATTATTACTTTCGTCATGTTTATCTATTCCATCTCCTGCAACAACTCATACAGGTACCGAAACGTAACTTTGTAGTGGATATTTCACGATATTGTCGATTCCTCCTCGTGAAAATATCCCTTGTACACCATTGGCCATCCTGCATTCAATGAGATATCTTTGTTGTTTATATATTTGACAGTACGAGGAATGACTGTGCTGCCAACTTCAACATTCTTACATTCTTATCGCCCTCGCACATCCTCGCTACAATGTCTATAATTCGATTTCTTTTCCTCGTCGACTTCATTTATGAGGATACACTGCGAGATCAGCGATGTATATTTTTCTCGCACCTTCTGTTTTTAGGTTGCTTGTGGCTTCCGAGGGTGTTTCGTACAATGCAAAATTTGGAATTTTTGGAACCTCTTCCCCGAAAAAGTTTTGTTCCAAACTAAAAACATTACAGACAAAAATTTCAGCCAATTTGAATTATATTGACCCATGCCAATTTAGCGTTGAAGTTACGAACTAAAAAGCTCAAACGCTACCGGCCAGAAGCCCGAGCAAGGTACTAACGACCGCGACAAGTAGTGGAGTAGTTCTATGTTATCGGAGACAGATGGTAAATCCATCAATTTTTCGGAAACAACGATCGATTATGGTCGAAATACGACATATATTGTAAAAAAAGTTCGTAAATTAGGCAGAAAATTTTTTTCTCATAAAAAAGTTTGAAGTTTGAGTGAAACTTTTCTTTCAAGCTTTGGAAAATCGAGGTATAAGTTTATTTAGATTTTTAAACACAGTGTCAGATTTGGGTTTTCGAATTTTGCTAGCTAACTTCTTTCCTATGTTGTACTCATTATAAATAATGTTTGAACGCTACCAAGGTGGATCAATGTGGGAGGAGGGGTGTATATGCGAAAAAAGTTCGAAAATTGACAGAAACATTTTTTTTCTCGAAATAAAAGTTTGAAGATTGAGTAAAATTTTATTCTCGAGCTTTGTAAAATCGAGGTAAAAGAGTATTCTGATTGATCCGAGGTCATATATTATGAACATAGTGTCGGTTTTTGTCCAGAAAGTTTATTTTCGAACTTTTTCACGCGTAGCTCCCTATATTGATCTTCCTGAGTCATATTCAAGCGTTATTTCTAATGAACACAGCATACGAAAAAAGTTTTTTGAAAGTATCTCGGCCATCAAAGCACTCCACGTCAAATTTGACAATGTGTTCATAATTTCTGGCCTGGAATTAGTCGGGGTACACTTTTGTCTGAATTTTCCAAAGTTCCGAAATTCAGGAAAAAAATTTCACTCAAGCTCCAAAATTTTTGAACTTTTTTTGCATTATGGTCTGGACGACATTTTCCAACAAATTAAAGTATTCGACATCAGTGTCCGGTAACATAGAACTACTCCACTACGTGTCGCCGCGATTAGAACCGTGCTCGGGCTCCAGGCTGGTAGCGTTTGGTTCGTAACTTCTACGCTGATGAGGCACTGGTTAATATTATTCAAATTGGCTGAAATTTTAGCTGTGGTGTTTCTAGGGCCAAACAAAACTTTTTAGGGAGTGAAGTTCCAAAAATTTCAAATTTTATATTTCAATAGTAAGAAACACAACTGAATATGCATTGACTGTATCGCGATCAGCGCCACATTTATACTTCGAATGAATTTCGGAATGTAAATACCATTCGCTTGTGTACCGAAATTTCATAAACCTCAATTTTATATTTAACTACGATTATGCGATGCATGTACCAAAGAAACGAATGCTAGCACTCACCCCCTCCCCCCCTCCCCACCCATCAGAAAAGAAGAATTTAAATGGCAACCTGGTCCGAGCAAAAAAAAAAAATATAATCATATTAAAATTTTCAAAGATGAAAAGTTAACTTTTTAAAATGGTTTTCGCGAAAAGTTTCACGTTATTTAGCCCCTCCGCTTCCATCATCGAAGGTCTGGGTTTCTTTAAAATGCTTCATAAAATGTTTCTATGCGGTATTTAAGGTCTCGCCACACGGTGCTTTTTCGCCCTCTAAATTCTACGGTCGAGTTTTTTAAATTAATTTTTTAAATATGTTGAATATTTAAGCCGGTTAAAATGCGTTAAAACGACGTATTTTTCAGTCTGCTTTTATAGTGTTTTTCTCTTTCGTATTTTGCGTCGTGTCGCGCTCTTCCGCGCCGCCTGCGCCTTGTCCGGGCAAGCGACGCGACATTCGTTGAATGTGTATTTTTTTTTTCAAGTAAAAGACCTTGAGTGTAGACATCGAGCTTTGACGTGTTTCTTGTACAGACGATGAGGGTTCTTTTTCTCTCCTTTGACCCTGCCCGAAAGTTAGGTCAGTGAAGAGAAAAAATTACGAGAAATTTTTGGTCGTTGAATTGAAATTTAGTGGCGAATTTTATGTAGGTATTTGAAATTCGAAGTACGCATAGAACTCGATGTATTTTCAGTTTGAACTCAACTTTCACAATTTGACTCATTACACCACCCCCCCCCCCCCCAACCGAATACCCATGCTCACAATTCTGCGATTATGTTCCTCGACCGAAATAGTTTCAGTGACGTAATGTAATACAAAATTTCACGCTGAAAGACTTTACTTCTATTCATTTTTAGCGTATTATACATTATTTTTGGGAAATACGTATTTTTGAGCATTTTTAAATTTTTAAAAAATATTCAAATTTCAAAAAAAAAAATTCAAAAAATTCCAATAATGTTTGTTGAAACACATACTTTGGTAGAAAAAAATGTATACATCACCCCCCTCTTTTTCTTTAGGGTTCGTAACTGTAGCAATTCAAAGTTTTCTTTTGACCCCCTCCCCCACTCGTAGGAAATTTTTTTTTAAATTGATGTTGGTGGACTCTAGACCCATTACTCCTCTAAACATTTGAATTAAAATCTTAATTTTTCCTCAAATACTCATAAATACAGAATCGTCTCTCCATTTGATAAAGGGGGGATAAAGTGAGAGAATATTTTTGTCCTTGGACTTTTTCATTGAGACACTAATGATGTTTTGTGAAAATTTTGAAAATCTGAGATCAAGGGTATTTCGCTTATTCTTATCTGAGAATAACCTTTATTTAGCATTACTGCGAGAAGTTTTTTCCATAACACATTACTTTACTCTTGTATCACATTGTAGGATCAATGTAATTGTACGTGCATGATACATGTAGATATTGCTGGTAGGTAGCAATGTAGGTAGTTTGATAGGTAATAAGTATACAAAGGCGAATTGGCGTCAAAAGCGATTACATTCCTATGGGACATTCTTATACTTTCTGACGTCAGCATCGGCATATGGTGCGTGTGTGTTATAAAGCCTGCTATGCTTACCAGGATAATGCTGTATCGTTTCATACATAGATATAGAGTATTCGCGAACTATCCTCTCTTCTCTTCGCAACCACTTGCTTCGATGACGAATACGACGTGTCGCTAATTTTATTCATTATTGTGGTACCTACGTACGTACTGTATAGGTTAGGTACGAGTTAGGTATGTGTAGTCTGCAGATAACGAAGAGTAGGTGGTAGACAGGTGGGCATTTGCATACGGTTAATGAAACGTTTGCCGAAAGCTTAAAATATTTGATGGGTACCGTTTTGACGTTTTCATCGATAATGATTATTCTTCCCCCTTCCCTTGTGTAATGATAATGTACCATAGGTTCGAATTTTTATTATTTTTGTTACCTATCTAGTATCTACCTGTTTCGTATGATTTCATCGAGTGTGACTGTTCTCGATATTTGCATTATTTTTTTAGAAAATACCGCGTACCACAGTGTGAGAATTTTGTCGCTGAGCTGAGAGTAAAGTTTTCGAATTTGTACGACTTTCAAGTGTCTAGGATTGAAATTTGTTCATCTTTAAATAAGGTAGCTGTACTAGCAGTGGATCATTCTGGTGAGAATTTTTCAGAAAAATGACTGTACTTACTTTACGATTCTACTTTAGAAAACGAGCTATGTGTCAGGATATTTCTTGAATACTCTTTTCATCAATAAATATTTTGCTGTAATTTTCATTTTTCCAGTAGTTGATCAGCTAAAATAACGTTTAAAAGTAGTGCAATCGCTATCAATGAAATTAATTTTATTCAAATGATGAAACAATACATGCATATTGAAATTTTATGAATGTTAGACCTGTTTTGAGCACAAATCACTCATAATTTTTAGTGCTTTTTGCATATTACAATTAGTACAGTTTTCATTGACAAGACTTATCATCCCCAGAGGCAGAATGAAGCTTAGAGATTCCTTTTTAAGGGTTGATTGAAGCCCAGGTGAAGATGGAGGTAGATGTAAAGATATTACGGGTGTCGAGGGGTGGAAAAAGTGATCTTCAATGCTTCCGAGTAGACATCATTGAGCACAGTTATTTTCGTATAAATATTATTTTTGAATTCTCTTTTGGAGGGAGAGGTTCAAACTTCCAAACCCTCATCTCCTTTCCTCTCGCCCGATTACTCCACTCTTTCCAGAAGTAAGAAATTCTTTCTTGTAATTATTAAGGGTTCATTTTGTTTTTCAAGTCTATTGGATTTTTTCTGCCCTAAGGCTACTTCAGCTTTTCCTTCCTCCTAACCAGAATAATTATCATGAAATATTATTGTATTTCTGACCATTGCACATAATATAATCAGAGTGAGTATGATAATGATCAACTTTTGAAATTGTAAAATTCAATGTTGAAAACCAGTGGAAGCGGGTAATAAGTTTGATCCAGTGGATAATCAATGGTTTTACGATAACTTATACATGGTTAAATTCAATCTTCTGCACATGAAAAAAATCTGTGAAGATTCCTGATTGTTTAGTTGCTAAAAACCTTTTATTCAAGAGCTACCCACACGACTATAATTTTTCAATTTTTTTTCTCAGTATTTGCCTACACAGTATCCTGATTTCAAAGCTGATTGAAAATTTTTCATCGTTCTGATGAATTATTATAAAATCAGGGAGAGAATTGAAATGTTTTTCGAAAATTTCAACCAAGAGCGTAAGAAGTTCCTTGTTTGAATTCCAATTATCGTTAGCCATAAATTTTCAATATTTTCAAACATTTCTGCAATTTTTCTGTGTGATACACAAACGGATAAAGAATTATTGTTGATTTTCAAATACTGCTAGAAATGAAAGTTTGAACTTGTAAAAAATATTCAGTTTGATGCGCTTATAATTCCTGTGTCCTGATTCAAATATTTTGCGAACTTTTTATTGCGTTTATACGCAAAATCAGTCAAGTACATGTAAAAAAATCTAAGTTTGAAATTTACAATTTTTCATTTTTGTGTGGATATCTTCTTTAAAAGCCATCACGAGCTTTTCACTAAAAATCTTCAAAATGGATAGCGCCCCCCCCCCCGCTCACCTTCCGCTATCGATCAATGGCTTGAGCTGAAACGTTAACGAATGCGTTCCTAAAAATCTGTGATTTTTCAGTTTCCAATATCTAATATACCTATTACCCCTTTTTCGGTTGCTAAAAAGTTAGGTACACTTTTTAATGAAACAGATGATCTTAAGCTGTAATTGTTAAAATTCCTTGAGAAATTTATCCCTAAATCATTGTGATTGGTGGCACTAAAAAAAGTATTTCATAGAACGACCCCCAGCTTCAAGACATACCTATCTATGTTGAAAAAAAATTGAGACTATTTCGCATGCCTCTTGAAGCGATCTTAAAGATCTTTTAGGATTCCGAAATAGATTTTGTTGATCATTTCCACTCTGTTTTTCCTCTACATTCCACCGCCGCACCGTGTCGTCGAACGATAGTCTGCAATAGTCCGGATTTAATTGATAATATTGCAGGGAAAATCAGGCGATTGTTACAAGTAAATAAATACTTTCTTAGGGAGATATACAAATGTAACTTTTCTGTTCATTTTGAATATGTATCCGATTTTTAAGTATTAAAGTCTTGTATTTAGACTCCTATCCAGGACGTCTCTCGTCCTTAACTGACTCGAAAAATCCAAAGAAAATTGAATCATAAATGGTTGCCAGAAAATAAAAATGAATTCATTTCACCCAGAATTACGTGTCGGCATTTCTAACGTATAAATTTCTTCATTGTTTCGTTCTTCAACTCGTGACAACAATGTATTAAAATTAACACGAAAATGGAATAAAATCAGAAACTTCCATTCGTTTTGTAATTTTAACCAAAACAATTTGGCAGACTTTATTGTACCAACGCCGATCAAGACGTCGCGTCAATACCTATTGAAAAGGTTATCGAAATATTGTATAGAATTTTCATACATCAAGTAATCCGAAATTGCACGCTTGTAACGATCGAGTTCAATTTGACACATGTAAAAAAACATTTTTTTCGCTTGCCGATGGTCGTCATTTCGTCGTCTGCGTACGTCGACGAAAATGAAAATGAAAAAAAAAATGTAATAAAAACGTTGAAAATTATCGCTGGTCTTGGGGAGATTACGCCGAATAAATCGAGTCGTTAAGAGAATACAAGGTACTTGGTATAGTTCAAAGAGTGTAAAAGATTTGTGGGCGAAGTGTGAACGAGTGTAATTTTACGTACGTCGATAATCGAAATCGCGCACTTTTCGCCAACGATATCCTGTTGATTTTGATTACGTTGAGGGTGCGGATTTGGCGGAACATCTAGTTAAAAGCTGACGCAGCATGCGATCGAATTTTACTCGTATGCTACAGTACGATATTTTCAATTACCATCGTATAATATATCATTATTTTAACACTTTGTATATGTACCTTCCTAACCCACCTCCTGTACGAACGTAAACCACGTTCGATGCGGCGGCCGGAATCAGCTACAGTAGATTTCTCTATGATATGGAATGGGCGAGCTGAAGAGCAGCGAGGAGCTGACCAACAATCCGCATAACGCGTTTCGCTATACACGAGCATTAATCATAATTACCAACTAACTAATTCCCTTCTCCTATCATTGTGCTGTGTAGTCCTCATGCGATGCTATGCGATACGATGTACAGTACGTACCCCGATATAGCTGCGTAAAAAGCGTTAAATATGCGAAAAAGATTCGCAGTAATTAAAACCTGGACGAAGGGAAATGCTGGCCGAATCCAGTGAAAACTTTGTTTTGTATACGGGGCCAATGCGGCTATAATATCGTTATATTTGCGTATAAATCATTATCCAGCTATTTCCTTTTCCTATGTGTAGTAAAAAAGCTACCTTCATTGGATTTAGCAGAGGGATTTGTGTATTGATAACCCAACCTAACCTTTTCGTGTTTCTACCCAAAGGTTGAACAGTGCCTTGTTATTATTTTGTTATTCATAGGCAAGTACATGATTATACTCTTGTACGGTTTCAAAGCTTTAGTATTCAACTCCGAATCCTACGACAACGAAAAATTCTTCATTATTCGTTTTCGCAGCACGGTAATGACGCCTGTTACCTCTTGATTGATCCCATTTGAACTTACAATTGATTACATATTAGGGTGTCCTTCATGTTACGAAAGTAAGAATTTCAAAACGCATACTCCCTAAATTTTTTCCCTTCACGCCCAAATCGAAACACGTTAACCCACGTCAACTTGATTTTCAAGTCACGTATATTTACAAAATTTTCCAGTATTGTAAGTTTCAATTTTTGAGTTTTTAAAAAAAAAAAAATAAATAAAGATACCGTTTTATAGAGCACAACAAATTGGGCAAAAAACGTATGTATAATTTTTTGCCTAAGATCAAAATTGTCTAAGATTGACAAAAATATCCATACTTCTTAAATAAGCGTGAGGGTGGCTACAGGAAGGGGACTAATTCCCCGATTTCAGCCTTTTTTATGGGGGATACTTTAACTGGGAAATACACCATACAAAATTTGAGTCCCTTACCTCAAAGGGAAGGAGTGATACTTATAATGATGATGCTATCAAAAATAACTTTACTTAGAAGATCCCTAGTAATACCTCACTTTGAGCTAAGGGCTCAGATTTTGTGTGGCGCAATTTCCACTCAGAATAGGTGATCATCATCAGTAGGTCTCAGTCTCTTACGACCATATTGCACCTGAAAGAGCGCCCACCATCTATCAAGATCCCGTGTCTGTGAAGCAGCTCTTACCACAGAGCCCATTCGAGCTTCGATAATGTTAAAACACCTGGTTGGAGATCTTCCTCTCCCTCTTTTACCAGGGGACTCATCACATAAAATGTCTTTTTTAGAGATTTCCTAGAATACTTTTCTCGCCTAAAACACTTAGCCTGACTGGCTCCATTATTTCGTTTACGATTGAAAATTTAGTTCATCGCGCTGTGCAGGGTATCCTCAGCATCCTTCGCCCGACCCATATCTCGAAGGAGTATCCCCAGTAAAAATTGATGAAATCGGGGAATTAATCCCCTTCTTGACCCACCCTCACGCTTATGTAAGAAGTATGGATGTTTTTGTCAATCTTTGATCTTTCATAACTCCTACAATTTTTATCTTAGGCAAAAAATTATGCCTATGTTTCTTGCTCAGTTTGTTGTGCTCTACAAAATTGCATCTTCATTTTTATTAAAAACTCAAAAATTGAAAGGGTTACACCAACTGAAAATTTTATTCATACATTTGACTTGAAGGCCAATTCGGCACGGCTTAACGTGCTTCAATTTGGTCGAAATACAGCCTAAAGGTACTTTGAGAGTCTGAGGAAAAAATTTAGGGGTATGCGTTTTGAAATTCCTACTTTCGTAAAACAAGGGACATCTTACTGTATACACTTACGTCTACTTCATCATCATCACTATTTGAATGCTCCTTGATAGGTATTCGTTTAATTGTGTCCTGAGGTATGCACTTTGCCATTTTTTGCACCAGTTCCCTCTTTTTCTCATTTCCGTATCATAGGTTACGCGTACTTGGCTTTAAAAAAAAAAAAAAAACCACCACTGCAATGCTTTTTCAGTCTGGTTTTCGTGAGATTTCAATAGAGCTAAAAAGTCGAGACCACCAAAAGGCACACCTAGGAAACTTACTAAATTTCCGAACCAAATTTTAATTTACAAGCTCCATTGGACGTAAGTGAGGAACAAAACTCAAAAAGTCACCCAAAAAGCTATATTTTTAACGCTGTAAGGAGGTGTGATGGGGCTGAAAAGTCAAAACCCTTAGAAGAAAGGCACATCTAGGGTCCCTCTCAAATGTACACACCAAATTTCAACTTCGTAGGCCAATTTGGTGGGGTGATAGAGGAAGAACTGCTCTTTTTAAAGGCCAGTAAAGGGGGAAACCCTCATATCTCCTCTCCTGATTGACCTAGAAGGCCGATTTTTGGATATGTTATGCAAATTTGGATTCTCTATCGATTGACTTAAGAAGAAACGATTTTTGCATTTTTGGGCCCTCAGTACCTCCTCCCCCAAATTTGGGCATAACTGAATTTTGTCCAAGGTTGTGCCCCACTTATAAAAATAATATCTGATCTACGACCAAACTGAACTGATCGAACAAATTGCAGCGTTTTAGGTCTCTATCGAGCAGAGTGAATGATTTGTATCGTGGTAAACACGATTGCATCAAAATACAGAAATTCAAAAGGCAGAAATAATAAAATGAAATTCAATCTAAGCAGAAAACAAATCTGAATTAACATACCAAATACCAAATATCTGTAACTTAATGATATTTACCCCCCCCCCCCCCCCCCCCCGAAATACTTGAGATTTAGTAAAACGTGCTTAATTCTTATATACAATCCGGATCCACACTCGAGTTACAAAAACCAAATCAAACGACCAGAAAAACGCAAATCAAAACTTCTCTTTTTTTCTCGATCTTTCTTTCTTTGACTTGAAAGTTTTTTTTCTCCAAAACACCAACATTTCATACCTAAAAAAAAAAAAACAGTTTTTTGATTTTTACCGCTGTTTCCCCTTCTTAATTTACAATGAAGCCTAGAGAGATTGAGATATATTTTTTAGGTACGAGTATTTTACTTCGTCATACCTTCCATATCTACTTTTTTTTTTAACGAGATTTAAAAATATTTTGCAAATTGTAACAGATTTTAGTATTTGCGGAGAAAAAAATGAAAATTAATATCTGACACGACCAAGAATGGTGGTAATAATCTCCCAGGACTCTAAAACGGATTTTTTATTCCCCCCCCCATTCCCTGCGCATCCACCGTAGGTCGATAGACTGTAATTGCCTGCTTTTCAATGACAATATGACATTTTAAAAAGGTTAAAAATCGTTCACATATCATGCCATGGGTAGAAACAATTTCACTAATATTTACTCAGCTTCTTTGACGATTGTTGAACACCTCACCCCACCCCACCTCACGACAAAAACGTCTAGTTGTGATTTTTCATCAGCAGTTTAATATCCGGCCAAGGCGACACTAAATTTCTACCTTATTCGTAGTTTTAGCAAGCTCGTCATCTTCGTTATTGTCGTCGTCATTCTGTTGTTCAAGGAGGGAGAAAAGTTAACGAAGTAAATACTGAAATTCAAGCTTTCGAAAATATCCTCGACGAACTATTTTGTCACGTTCGTTATTCGTCGGCATCGAGGTACATTTGTAACGTGCCACTCGTTGTTCGAATGTACCACATTATTACGTAGGTGAGTAAATAGGGCGACGAAAACTTGGAATAACTGAGCGAAAATGCAAGTGTGGCGCGAAGAAACCATTTTGTTGCTTCGGGATTTCGATTCATGTTTAACAAGAGCATTTTGAGCTTGTGTAAGAGCGTCAATATGTTGAGTACATGGCGATTTTTATGTAGTTAAATGTGAAGTTAGAGAGTACTCGTATGTAAGTGGTAGTTGGTACGAGTATTTGGGATGATTTCAGCAGTTAGAATTTGAAACGAGTCGAACATATTAAAATATTCGTGCTTTACGATAATGTCTCGACGCAATACAGGTTTGCCAAATTTTTCAAGGAATAATTCGCCAAATTGTAAAATCGAAGTCGTCCTAAAATCGCTCCACAATATTTTCAATTTCAACTTCACTGGGTGCTCGATTAATTCCTCCCTCCCTCTAAACCTGGCTACCACAGTTTATCGACGTACGGTGGTGGGGGGGGGGGGTTTATCAACAAAACCCGTTTTTTAGCCATGTCAGATATTTATTCATTTTTTTTCCTCCAAATACTAAAATTATTTACTCTGCGTGATACTGACCCTAAACCATTCTAATTCGCTCATTGGGCTCATTTTGTCGGCGGATTATATCTTCAGTCAAAATTTAGTTATGCACAAATTTGAGGGAGGTGGTTCTGAAGGGTAAAAACCGTGGAAATCGTTCCTTTTGAAGCCAATCAATGGAGAATTTGAAGTTGCATAACATATCCAAAAATCATCAGCCTCCTAAGTCAATTAGGAGTTGAGATATAAAAGGTTTCCCCTATTTGATCTTGAAAAAGGGTTATTCCTCATCTATCTTCCCACCAAATTGACCCAGGAAGATGGAAATTATTTAATTCAGAGCCTTAAATATGGCTTTTGACTCTCTTCACTTTTCAGCTTCATTGCCCTTCCATCCTCACAGCACCAAAAAGGTGGTTTTATTATTATTTTTCAATTCAATCGATACAATGTTGCATATTATGCAACTTATTATTTCGGTTTTGCCTTATATGTATCAGTTTTTGTAGGCTTTTTCAAATCAGCGTTATGCGGACATAAATGCATATTACAAGCAATGCTAAAAACCTCCTTACCAACATTATTGTAAGGCACGCCGGAGCTTTAGAAAGATACCGCGCCGGTGATAAAATGATTTCGTCCGAAATAATCCGAACACAGCCCAAAGTTACGAACATTAGTTTCAACTTCTCCCATCTCTCACTATGTTGTCACTCACCAAACTTTCGACTCAAAAATGATGCGCAGGAGGAACTTCTATACTTTTATTGTTTGACGAATAGTAAGTGGACATGCAGGGTATCCAGATATATGAGATCGATAGGTCATCCCTATCTTCACAATCAAGGCAAAGAAGTGGCTCCGGAGCCCTGTATCTTGTAAGGAGAGTACCTGGCTCCGGAACCGGAGCCTGGATCCGGAGTTGAAATCCTATATGTTTAAGCCACTGAGCCTGGCTTCGGAGCTAGGAATTGGCTGAAGCCTAATATTTTAGAGGGGGGTAGTTGGCCTCTGAAACTGAGCACAATAGAGTAAATATAAATATATAGAGGTAGTATTTCCCTGCTTTGAACCTGCAGCCAGAATGTAAACAAACCATTATCTTCCATTATCAATTGAATCATAGCCAAGCATGTGGCGGGGTTACAATAGTTCCAAAATGACCTCAAAAAAAATGGTAAAAATTTCAGCCCATTACTTCATTTTTAAAAATTTTAAAACTCATTTAAAGTTTGAATATTTTTAAAGGTTGAGTCTGCTTATTAGTAGGAGGATTTTTTTCATTTCAATTGATGAATCTGGGATTGTTGGAGGGATTTCAGAGATGTTTAGGGTTTGTCTTTCATGTTTTAGAGAAGGTGTTGGGTTAAGGTGGGCTCGGAGTTACAAAACTGGCATATTGGCTCGGGGTTTTTGAGATATAAGTGACTGTGGGTGAGTTTAGTATGACTGATTCTAAGGCGAGTGATGATTATTTCTTCTGAACGATTTAGGATTGAAAGTTTTTTCCACAGGAGGACGGTTTTTTTGTGAAGGAAGAGCTTGTTATTTGT
>FIZR01014577.1:0-26745 GCA_900060175.1 Ferrisia virgata | reverse complement strand
TTTTTAAAAAAAAAAAAAAAAAAAAAAAAAAAAAAAAAAAAAAAAAAAAAACTCCAATCAAATAGACTTATCATTTGAATGGATAATATTTGATATGGTTATTTCAAAGCTTCAAAGCATCTATGATATTTTTCAAACAACAAACACGAAGGAGAAAAACTCGATATACTTTTGTATAAGAAAAGTTTTATTAACCGAGCGAGAAAAATTTTATTCCGCGGATGAAAAACTTTGTACGAGAATTTTTCGCTGTTGATTCAATTTTACGACGTATTTATGTAACCGGGTTACAGAAACAGAATAAAAAAATCATTTCTGCCTAGCTCATTGGAAAAAATTTCATTCCTTTGAGGAAAATTCTTTGTATATTTAAGAAATTTAAAACCGTCTGGCTGCTTACAGCAGCGTTCTGATTTGTTAATGGTGCTATTTTTTTTATTCGTATTTTTTTTTTCGCTCAACCTGTAGGTAGGTACCACACAGTTATCATAAAATATTCAAGGCAATTTCTACTTCTTCGTTGTATTTTACTTTAAACTTTACTCGTTCGAGGGTAAATTTCAAAATTTTTCCTCTTGAAAGAGAAAATAACTTACATAGGTACCTACCACCTACCTATTTCCAACGAATTGTAAACATGTAAATTAATTTATGAAAATTTCAATTATTTATGGAAGAATAAAGTTGAAACCGCAGATTTTTATATAAATACTTAAATTTGCAGCTACTTATTAAAATATTGACGTGTAACAGGTATATAGGTAAGTACACAGCTACGTCAGTTGCAATCATTTACGTGCAGATGTACTCGCATCTACGTAGCCAAAATTTAAAATAATTTCTATCCAGCAGGAAGTTATGTAACTTCGATGAAAGTAGTTCATCGGATTATTTTTCAAACCCACCAGATTTAAGAAAAAAAAAGAAAAGAAAAGAAAGCCATATGCAACTGCATATAGATATATATATATATGCACATGCAACCAACTCCAACACAATGTGCAAGTGCAATACCGAGTCGACGAAGGCTGAACCATCATAATAAATTCTAAGCGATATAAAAAAAATTGTTTAGTGTTTAATAACGCGCATTTTTACATTTTCTCGCGATATTAATAGATTGATATTAATAGGAAATTTTTATATCTGTCATTGCCCATTCTTAAATAGCGAATCGCGGCCAAGGCGTTTTTAATGATTTTCTTAGGTTCATGTGAACTGAACGAGTTTGATCTTCTAACGGTACGATATTCGACCAAGCAGGTAGATATAATACAATATTACATATAAATAACCATAATCGAATTAAATTCGCCTATTATACAGGTACACTACTATTCCTTTGTATCCAAATCCAGGAATTAGAATATAACCATGTGTATTGAAACTTGTAACTATAATATGCTCGTACATAAACAAAAAACCACCGAGTCATCGTCGTTATACATGTACACTATCGAACTAGTAACCACCATAATATTACCCGGTTGTCTTGTATTTTTTTTTTTTTTTTTGCCATTTTATAGCCGGAAAACTGCCAAGACGTGTCGATAAATTAAACTAGGCAAGTATTTATGTACGGAAAGGCGAACAATAAAGGAATTTCATTGAAAATCGATCTTCTAACGTTATATAGTAAGAATTTATTCGCAAGTAGGTATGCTATAATACCTGAGCTGTATCCAAACAAAGTAGGTATTTAAAATTCGTGAAAAAATTTGCTCTCTAATGAAGCTATCAGATATACCCGTCAAATACTTATACTATGCGCTGGAATTTTCATACACCAATAGCTTGTACCTTTGGTCTGTAACTGAAGTCGAATTTGGCGAAAAGAATCAGAATATATGGTTCTTGATAATGGATCAGTAAGAAGATATCTCTGAAATGGGTTTTCTCGAACTGTGGTAGGGGTAGGGGTACAGGTAGATATTGGAGTGGGAAGCTGAAACCCCCAAAAGGCACATCTAAGATCAATACGAAATCTGTACACCGAATTTCAGCTCCCAAGTTCAGGTGGGAGGGGGAAGGAGGGGAGTTATGCGATAAACAAACTCAAAAAATAATTTTAAAAAACTGACAGGCTTGTGAGAGCGGATCCAATGAGGCTGAAAAGTTGAAATCCTTAAAGGCACATCTAGGACCAGTACTAAATCTACAACCCACCTCACTTCTGCTTCCTAGCTCAATTTGGAGAGGAAAGTTATACGAGGAAAGAACTTAAAACATACAGAAATCCACAAAAAAAAAACTACATTTCGCGACTGTAAAGGGGAGCAATGGGTCTGACAAGTCGAAACCCCTGAAGAAAAAAAAACATGTACAGTATACAGGGTGTTCTGGGAGTGGACGATAATATTAAGGGAGTTGGTACACCAGAGACCTTGTACACGTGCGTTAGGATGGTTGCCTACCTATCTGGAGATTCATTGCTGCTCATTTAGGTAATAAATTTTGCAACGAGGTTCTTCAGAATTTTGACTGTAACTTTTGAACGAAAAGAGTCATTTTTTAACTATTGATGCTAATTTGTAGAGGAAATTCTGGCGAATAATTTCAGACCAAGAAAATGATGATGGGATGATTAGTAGAAGAATAAATAAGAGTTACATGTAACAAAAATCGTGAAAAAAAATTTTTTTTTCGAAATATTTAAAAAAAGTTTAAAGTAACGTGCCAATATTACGTATCAAAAGTATAGCCCCGAGTTTGCTCTTTGAAAATGGTTCTCTCCTTCAGGTCTCTATCACTCTTATTTTTCAAGTTATAAAGTATTAAAACCAAAAAAGATACTCTAAAATTATTTAAAATTTATTACAAAGCCTTTTTGAGTTCTTTATTAGATCTTTTTGCGATCGCAAAGCTGATCCACGAGTATGAAAATATTTATTTTCTTCGTTTTGGTAAATTCTAAACGAACGAGTGTACGAAAACGTAGATATAAGATTTACAAAAAAAATAAAAAAAGCAAAATCAAATTTCATATTACGTTAAAGTCATCTGATTTTAATTTCAAATCAATTTTTTACTAAAATAATGACGCCAAAAATTTTGAGCTTCTACTACGGTGTGCTTAAGGACCTCGAAATGTACCTGCTGAGTGCTGACCTTCCAACCCTGAAAAGAGAGATAGGTTTGGATCAGCTTTGCAATTACAAAAAGATCCAATGAAGAACTTAAAAAGGACGTAATAAATTTTGAATGATTTTATTGTATCCTTTTTGGTTTTAATACTTTACAAACTTGAGAAATAAGAGTGATAGGGACCTGAAGGAGGAAACCATTTTGAAAGAGCAAACTTATTTTTCAATTGAAAAAAGTTGCAAAGTTGTACTTATCAAAACATATATCTTAACGAAAAAACATTTTACGTGACCCTCCTCCTCCCGCCTCCTCCTCCAGGGTATGCACCTACAGCAATGCCTAGTTTTCTGTCGTCCATTTCAGCCCTTCTGAATGGTGAAAATTTTTGAAAAAAATTGATATTTTTAGAACGACGTTTAGTTTTATTATTTGAACTAAAATCATATTTTTACTTCGATAAAAAGTACAGAATTTTTTCCCCATAAAAATTGAGATAGTGGAGGGAAGGGGGAATATTTTTATCCCTAAAACTTTGTTTAAAAGTACTCAATGATGTTTTGTGAAAATTTTGAAATATTAAATATTTTAAATCGAAAGAACATAAGGAAATTAGGAAGCTCATTAATAGACGCGATCGAAGAATTCAGTGCACTTTCGATAAACTTACTTCCATCAAGGCTTATCAGTACACCAACGTGAATAATCAGTATCTCTTAATGCAAGTTATTGATATTCCAATCTAATGGTAGTCATTGAAAAAATTACATATTAATTTTTCAACAGTTCAACTCCATTAAGATAGCTTTTCGTATCTAACTAGTGCACCGATTTATCAACAAATCGGTAACCGACAGTGAAGATGGCAAAGGGCGAGAAGACAAAACCAAAAAATTCCACTACGTATTTTAAAAATATAATCCAATGTGGCTCTCTCAAAAAAAAAAAAAAAACTATCGTAATAAATATTACTTTTTCAGCATAATTTTCGTAAAATATTGGACATATGTAAATTGCTCTCTTCATGGAATAAAGAAAAAGAGCACTCTAAGACGCTTTTCTTAGTCAGTGGGGTGCTAGAAGTAAAGGTGTACATCGAGGTGAATAGATGAAACCCCATAAAAATATATAATAGGATGTTTGGAAAATCTACATATCAAATTTCAAACCCCTAGCTCAATTTGCAAATGAGATATGAGTGGAACAAATTCGAAAAAAAAAAGAATGACCTAACGAAAAACTAATTTTTTGGGACCGTATAAGGAGGTGAGGGGGTACTACGGGGACCTGCCCAAGTCATATTTAGGACTTCTACTAAATCCACATTCTAAAATTTCAATTTATAGCTCAATCTAGATGGGACAAATAAGTGGAGCTGAATTTTTTCAAGATCAAAAAAAAAGCATCGCTTCTAATCAGCATTGAGGAAAGGAAGGTTTCAGTGTGGCTGAAAAGTTAAAACCCCCAAAAGGCACATCTAGGGTCCTTCCTCACAGACGGTACATACCTAATTTCAAATTCCTAGCCCAATTTGGAGGGGAGTTATGCGAGGAACAAACTCTACAAATTAGAAAAATCGACCAAAAAACCACGTATTTAGGACTGTGAGGGAGTGCAGTGGGGCTAAAAAATCGAAAGCCCCACAAAAGCACATCTAGGACCCCGTACTAAATGTACATACTTAATTTTAAGTTGCTAGAACAATTTGGAGGGGAGTTATGCGAGGAACAAACTTCTCAAAAAATAAGAAAAAACGACAAAAAACACATATTTGGGGCTTGTGGTGGCGGTGGGGGGGGGGGGGGAAATGAGGCTGAAAATTTGATACCCATATTTGGGGCTTGTGGTGGCGGTGGGGGGGGGGGTGAAATGAGGCTGAAAATTTGACACCCCAAAATGGCACATTTAGGATTCTTATTGAATATAAGTCCTGAATTTCAACTTCTTAGCTCATTTTGGTGGGAAGATAGGGGAGGGACAGCCCCTTTTAAGGTAAAAAAATGGAGAAATCGCTCATATCTCCCCTCCTGATTAACCCAGGAGGTTGATTTTTGGTATGTTATACAACTTTGAATTCTCTATCGAGTAACTAAAAAAAAGAACAATTTTCACGTTTTTGGCCCCTCAGCACCCCTTCCCCCAAAATGGGGCGAAATTGAATTTTGACCCGAGGTCATTCCCACTCATACACATCAAATCCGCCACCAAACTGATCCGATTGATCGATTTGGAGCGATTTTGGTCTGTATCGAGCAGAGTAAATAATTTAGAATAAAAATTGAATACCTGACAGGGTCAAAAATTGTCTCAATGGCCTTCTAGGACCCCAAGACGAATTTTGTTGGTATTCCCCCTCACCAACCGCCATTGGTCGATGGACTGTAATAGCCTGGTTTTTGATTGACAATACGACATAGAAAATCAGGCTAAAAAGGTAAAATTCCCATATCTCCAGTTCCGAATGACTTAGGACACTACTTTTTGGATACGTTGTACAACTATTTTTTCCCCTCGTCATCTCCTGCCCCAAATTTAGGCCTAACTGGATTTTGACCCAAGGTCATCACCGCTCAACAGTATCAAATCTTTCGCCAATCTAAGCCTACTGCCTAAATTCGGCCGAATTTGGTCAATATCAAACCGAACGAATGAGTAATGCGATCCGATTGCATAACCAAGTGTTTGAAAAAAATAGTACCCAGGAAGACTGAAATTGACGGACGCAAGCAACGTCTGAATTTACTAAACAATTTTCAAGATCAATTAACATTTTTAAAAAGCTCACAGAAGTCAGGTTCATCGTACGCATTCCCTGATAACAATTCCTCAAATTCGACGGACATGAGATAATATCAGCATCGTTCAAATGATTTCCTCTCCTGGTCTGCACCACCTGAATAAACTTACACGAAAGTCTACCGAGATAGATTTGCTGCGCCAACGTCAAAGACCCAACGACAACAAAAAAAAAAAAAAAAAAAAAGAGAGGAGTGACTCGACCGCCGTGAAATGGTTAAGCAATGGAAACACACGTACACGTATAAATAATTTCAATCGAAACTCAACAGAAAAATATATGTATTAAAGGTACATTCTCGCTCTCTGTAGGAAGCTCGTCGTCCTCGGCCCAAAATGTGATTTTACCCCCGCGAAAGCTAACCGATTATGACGTGCAGTCGCGTACACGTACACGACTGGAAGGTCGTTCTCGAATCAATTTTTTTTCCACTCGTCTTTCTCCTCTCGAAGCGTACATACGGTGGAAAGGGCAGACAAACAGACGACGGAACTGTACCGTTTTCAACATCGTTTTGTAATAGTTCAACGGTTATGATCGAGTTGCCACTTGTCATTTGCCAACCACCTCAAACCATTGAAACCTTACGCATACGGTACATCGACAGATGATAATCAGAAGCTGTACGGCTCAAATAAGGGCGAAGGGGGTGAAAATTATCATTTTTACGACTTCCAAGTTGATTTGCCGAAAGTATTGTATCGTTTTAAAGGTAGGTAGGTACCTATAATCGAGGCATATTATACCATTACCTACTTACGCTGTGGTTGTCGACTTTTATACATTTCATTCAATTCAAACAGACACACACACACACACACACGTATACATCCGTAAATATGTATTATCTATTTTTACTCGAGAAAATAACGAAAGCTGGATAGAAAATATTAGGCCTACGTGTGTACCTACACAACAGCTAGCTACATCACGAAGGTCCAAATATCGAGCTTAAATAAGCGTGAAATTTAAACTTTTTCCACAAACCAATGTTATATTATACCCCTCTCGTATAACGATTCGAGCTTTTAATTAACTACGTTACGAGCTAGGTAGGTAATATAGGTAATAGGTACCAAGACCAAAGCAGCGTTTTGTTATAGAGAAACAACTGACGCGTGAAAATTTTAACGAACCTATCCGTACGCAGAATATTATAACAGAGCCGACGAATTTTCAAACAAATTGAAATTTCAAGAGGTAACCCTATTCTAATGAATTTTTCAACCTAGCTAGGCCGAAATTGGCAAAATTTTCGAACCATTATCCTGCGCCATCGAACGAACAAAGAACAATCTCGTACAATAAATCCGAATAGTAGCCGAGTAAATAATATATACACGCAAATTCCAAGCCTGCACAGGGCACATCTTCAGATCGTACCAAAAATCAGCGATATAAAAAAGGTGCTCCAATAAATTAAATCCCCCTCAAAAAAAGAACAAGAAGGGGGGAAAAAACGATTTTCGTTGAGTGAAAAATTTCACTCTTCAAAATCCGTCATCCAGAACCGGTTTTCGATTTAAAGTAAAATTTTACTCCAATTTTTTCAATCTGTTCGAGAGCGAATTATCGACTGCCTCGGTAATAAAAAAAAAAAAAAACACCATCGTCGTCGAAAGTGACATAGTAAGAGTATACGGTACACTATAAAGTATATAAACAAACGATCGATTCTGGAAACCAGTTTCGATTATACAGGTACATAGATAAGATACGTGTACATTTGTACACAAACGTTGAGAGTAAGTATAAGAACGGCTTTACTCATTACCAGTATTGCCAGTCTTCGTTGCATATTACACGCCGCGGTGCCAGTAATCGCGTCTAAAGAAGAGAGAGGTTATACAACTGAAGGCGGCCAAGGATCACCGGAAATATGTCAAATACGTCTCTTACGTCGCCATTTACATTATAGCACAGGTATAAGGGGAACCTAATCGTTGCCTATTTCTCTACAGTCAATTTTCTCGTCGGTGGTCGTATTTGCACGTTTGTTTGCCTGGTTCTCGAACCAGTGGCAACGGTACGTAGGTACCTAGCTACCTACCTACCTACCTATCTATCTATGTATTGATAAAGTGTAGGAAAACTTGATCTTAATACGAGGAATTCGATTCATGGAGATATTCGTATCTCGGAAAAATATTACAATACTATCGTCTACACATTGGTTCGGATCATCGAGTAGAATAGAATGGAACGACAAGGGGTGGGGTGGGGATGGGGAGGGGAGATAATCGTTATATTAATAAAATAACGAGGAATTTTTCCTACTCTGGATTCCTAGGAAATCTACATGCCAAATTTCAACTTCGTAGCTCAATTTGGCGATAAGTTATGCGAGAAATGAACTCAAAACATAAGAAAAACCGACCAAAAAACTACATTTTCGGAGCTGTAGGGGGTGGGTGGGGGGTGCAGTGAGGCTAAAAAGTCGAGATCTACGAAATGTACTTCTATGCTCTCTACTAAGTCTACGTATCAAATTTCAACTTCCTAGCTCAATTTGAAGGCGTGATAGGGAAGGGAGAGCTTTTTTTTCAAGGTCAAAAAGAAGAAACCTCCTTTTATCTCCAGTCCTAATTGACCTAGGAGGTTAATTTTTGGATATGTTATACAACTTTGGATTGCCTATCGATTGGCTTGAAAAAGAACAATTTTTTCAATTTTAGCTCCTCAGCACCCCCTCTTCCAAATTTGTGCACAACTGAATTTTAACCCGTGGATAGGCCCACTTCAGGATATCAAATCCGCCACCAATCGAAGCATATTTTCCAAATTTGATCGAGTTTGGCCGGTATCAAGCTGACTAAATGATTTTTAGCTTGGGCAAAAAAAAGTAAAGAATAAAAATAAATATGTGACGTGCCCAAAAATGGTCGTAATGGTCGTCTACGACTTTAAAACGAATTTCGTTCATACCCCCTCCCCCTCCCTCTCCCTCATCTGCCTTAAGTCGATAGACCGTAATAGGCTGCTTTTTCGTTGACAATATGGCATAGAAAATCCGGCTAAAAAGCTCCGCTCGGCAGGCGTAGGAGCTTACCTACGAAGGGGGCCAAGACTACCAGAAAATTTGAGTTTATCTCCGTACCACCTCAGGGAAGCCTGAAATGAAAAAAATACAACCGTACAAAAATATTCTACACTGAATTCTATACGCGATGAAATTTTCATCTTTACAAAATACTCAATTCTTTACGCAGTAAAGGCTGCTGAAATTTGGCCTTTTTTGAATTTTCTCATTTCAGCATAATTATAATATTCGTTTATAACTCTTGAAATATGCTTTCAATGGTAAAAGTGATTTGGTTCAAAAGTGTTCTACATTCAATTCTGTATTAGAAGAGTCGATTAATTTTCCTAAAAGTGGCAAAATTTCACCCCAAAATGAAAAAGTTCAAGAAATTCTTTTCCCCTCTTGCCTTTTTTTTTTCACTCTAACCTATGAATTTTCAATTATTCGCTGAAAAAGTGAAAAAAATACTTGTACGCGTTCGGGGGGGGGGGGGCAAAAAAGTTTAAAAAAGTTTCCTATCGAATATTTTGAAATTTTTGAATTTTACCCCCCCCCCCCCTTTAACTCATTTCGAAGGCGAATTTTGCAAACTTTCGAGAAAACTAATCGACTCTTCTGGTATAGAATTGAACGTGGATCACTTCAAGATCAGATCACTTTCACGATTCAAGGCATATTTAAAGAGTTAAAAATTCATTTATTATTGTGCTGAAACACAGGAAAATTTAATAAAGAGCCAACTTTGGTAACCGCATCTACGTGAAGAATTAAGTTTTTTTTTCAAAAAATGAAAATTTCATCCGACGCAGGTTTCAGTGTAGAATATATTTTAGTGCTGTTGCACTTTTTTTCATTTAAGGCTTCCCTGAGACGATACAACAGTAAAACCAAGTCTTCTGACAGTTTTGTACTTTCGTTGGAGTTGGCTCCACAGCACGTACGGGAGGGGGGGGGGAGCGGGATGGAATTGTTTCCCTGTGAGCACATGATGCAAAATTCAGCCAACTATGAATTTTGTCCAAGTCTACGATCCCTTTCCGAGGGAAGAGATCGAACAAAAATTAAAATTGCAAACGCGAATGCAAATCATAATGAAATGTGGACTAAAAAAAATTCAACACTTTTCAAGTCTGATAACTGAGCTTGTAAAATGATCCACAAAGTCCATAGCGATTCTAAAGAGAACTCGATGAAAGCAAATTTTTTAGGGGGGAGGGGGAGGGGAGAGATGAATCGAGAACTCGAACAGAATTTTCCAATCTGTCCATCGACCGCCATTCCACGTATAGTATAATTTTTCTTATCTAAAAATGCTGATGCATAAAAAGATACACACTTAAGAGTGAGAAAATGTATCCAGATCCACTATCCACTTCACTCTCACTGCAGGAAATAGCAACATCAGCAACATGCAGAACAGGTACTTATATTGTCGTGTATCTTTGTGGATATTATAATGGCTGTATCGTGGTCGCCTTGATCAGATTTGTTAGATACGAGAAAGAAAGAAAGAAATAAAGAAAAAAAAAGAGAGATGGGCGAGAAGTGTGAGAGGTTAGTATTGCATCAAACCATATACCGTAAGTAGTAATAAGTATAGTTGTATTTGTATGTAGTTTTTATAATAATAAAATGATAAGGTTTTATTCGTTCGTTGGTTGATTCGTTCGTTAGTTATTCGGTCGCTGGTTAATATCAGGTCGTTGATACTTATCACGCAAGGACAAGTTGCAAAACAGCCTGTACCGGGTAGGCAACCATCTAGTTATTCAAAATGGGAAGATTACATTGACATTTTATAATGTTGTAGAATTTCACGTGATTTTCATTTTCCTTGTTTAGATTTTAACGTAAGTATGTATACTTTGTTGTTATTTTTCATAGTCATGCTATACACTTGATTTAATGAGACGAATATTCGACGATTTTATCCAACTCTTCAAACATTTCGATAAGAATATAATAGGCTCGGATTAAAGGGAGTGTCGCAGGGCAATGCCATTACTCTGTTTGAAGACCTTTTGGAATTTAAAAATTAGTTATTTCCATGGTCTAAGAAATAAGCCACAGTAGCGAGCAATGAAAAATCTGGTTTTTTTATAAAATTAAAGATCTGAAATACGCCAATCAAAAGATGCAGTACACAACAGATTGGAAAAGTCCACTAAAAGTCAATTCGTTCAATTTTAATCCTATTCCAACTTGGAAAAAAAAACCTTTCGATCGATTGATATAAATTTTGATTTTTCAAAACTTCACATTCCTCTATTTCTAAGAAGAAAGATAAAATCATGTGGTAGAGAAAAGGATGAATAAAGTGGTGAAAATTTGCCAATTTTTATGAGTAGAAAATTTTTAAAATCCTCGACAGCGAAGAGAAAAGCAACGATTTACGACGTTTTTTTTTTGTCACAAATATGTCTAAGGGCTTGGAGGGGGAGGGTCGTTTTTTGAAAAGTAAAACGTTTCTGATGTAACCTTTTCGATCAAAATTCACGATGAAGGATGATTATGATTAAGTTTTGCACTTGAAATTGAAATGTTTGAAAAAAAAATAAAAGAAAATGCACTTAATGTTGAAATGTCGACGTAAATGTCTGATTAAAAAAATTAAAAAATGAAAGGTTTTTGATTTTTGACGTTGTTGATCAATAATTCGGATTTGCACTTTTGAAAAATAAAAAAAATTGACGATCTCTGCACTTTGATGAAAATTTTTAGTGAAAAGTCAAGTGTGCAAAAATTTACGATGAAATTTTTCAATTTATGATGGAAGAATAATGATGTAATTTTTGCACTTCGAGTTAAAAGGTCTATCAAAAACGTGCACCACGATTCGTGATCTAAAATTTTTCTCTGACAGGGAAAAGTGTCTAAATTTCTTTTCTATCAATATCGCAGTTGGCTGAGATTAATTTTCGAGTAAAAAGTCGAAAATTTCCACAATACACGTGTAAAAACAATTACCAAATTTACATACGAAACTTCAGCCTTACAGCTGCACTAGGAAGGGGAAAAGGGGGGAAGATGGGGGAAACAATTTATAAAAAAAAAAAAAAAAAAACGGAAAAAAAACAGAAAAAAATGCTCAAAAAACCAGTCTAGAAATTGTAAAGGGGAAGCAATAAGGAGAGCAAGAACGAAGAGTAGAAACTTTCAAAAGCCACATCATCGAGCGAAATTTCAGAAATCTAGGTTAATTTTGGGGACGATTTACACAGGGAACCGAACTAACATCTTTCAAGGTCAACGCAGGAAAAATCCACATACCTGCTTTTCTGAAGGTCGTGTAAGGTTGATTTTTTAGATATGTTACATAATTCAACTGAAGAAATTCAAAAGGAACATCGACCATCACATACACAATTTCAACCCCCTAGCTCAATTCGGAGTTGAGATAAGGGAAGAGCAGACTCAAGAAATGGTAAAAACCTCCCCAAAAACTACGTTATTAGGATTGTGAGGCAATAAACCTCCGAAAAGCACACGTAGGGATCTTATTAAATCAAAATACAGAATTTCAACCCACTAAGATCGATTCGAAAGGGGAGATAAAAGGAAAGGTAAACTCAAAAAATAACAAAAACTGTCCCAAAATATTATATTTTCAGCACTGCGAGGGAATGTAATGGAGCTGAAAAGTCGAAACCCTCAAAAGGCACATCTACGACTCTTATTAAATCTGTATATCAAATTTCAGCCTTCTAGCACGATTTTTACGGGAAGATATGCGAGGAACTGCTTTTTTTCAAGGTTAAAAACGATCAAAAACTTCAATATCTCCCCCCCCCCAAATTGATATAGCAGGATGTTTTTTGAATATGTTATATACAACTTTTAATGAAAAACAAAAAATGTTTGCAATTTTCACTCCTCAGTAACCCATTAGCCAAATTTGGCTATTACTGAATTTTGACCAAAACTCCTCCCCACCAATATATATTTCATCCAACACCAATCTAAAGCCTATTGGCCGAAATTGAGTGATTTCAGTCAGCACGGAGCCGAGGAAACGATTTTAGCAATCGTTCGGGTAAATAAATACCTGACACATCCTAATGTGGTCTCAATGCTTTTCCAAGGCTTTAAAACTGATCCTGTTGATACTAGACCCCCTTCCCCCCTCCACCGGAAAAAAGCAAAGCAGGTTGAAACTGACACCTTGTTGAACGATTTCAATTTCTCAGTATGAAATTAATAAAAAAAAAAACAAAAACAAAAAGGGAGCAGGTGGTGAAGGAGAAAAAACAGTAGACTTCACACTTATACTGATCTTATACCCAATAATTTTTCCAATCCAAGTCTGCAAGAAATAAGGAAAAAAATCCCATAAAACTTTACAAATCTTCCTCATAAAAATAGAATTAAAATCCAATAAATTACAAACAATTCGAAATAAAACAATTACAAAAAAAAATCCCTTTCGGTATATTTAGTCAAATTCTTCTCGTGTATCGTCCAAAATAAAAATATACACGACACCTTGAACAAAATTCCGGACACGGTTGTTTCAAGTACATTGCACCCAACTGTTGAAAAAAATTATCTCTTCCTAAACAAATCGTACAAGATTCGATGAAATAAAATCCAAAAACAATGTACATATTTTCACAGGTCAATAAAACTAGCTATTTGTTTACTTCAACTCCTAATAATGGGCATATTCGTACCGTCGAGTGTTTTTCGTTTTTCAAAACAAACCAAAAAGTGTGTTAATCAGATAGGTATGAGCTATTTCAACCGAATCGCTCACTTCTTATGTTTACAAACAGTGTGGGAAAAAAAGTAATAATCATTTAATTACAAACAACGGATACTTATTGTATTCTCGAATACGACTAAATTTTCGTACAAATATTGTATTTAATTTTCACGTAGTCGATTGTTAAAACAGCATGTTTCAAAGATCAAGGTCCCCCCATACCTAAAGGGCTACATATTTCATCGATATAATCATTTTAAAATCGATTGAAATCAAAAACCAACTCCCTCCAATTAACCACGATTACAACTGCCCAATACAAAAAAATCAATAAGCTATTTGCTACAGAAAAAAAAAAATAAAAAATTTATAATAAAATAAAATTTTTCAACACAAGTAAAACTACCTATATGTAGGGTTCCATAGATGATATTCGATAAACATCAACGAACCGTAAAATAAAAAAAACTTTACGCATATAAATCTCAACCATAGTATAACCACCAAAAAAGTGGTATACGACGAATACGTAAATACATATATAAATAAAACACAAACCATGCATGGCAACAAAGAAACGAAACGCAAACGAAATATGTCACATCCTGGTCAACGAATTTTTCAGCTATACTTGGTTCGTTACTTTTGGTCAACATAACATGCGACCGCACGTAATAATCATCTCATTAAAATGGCGCGTGTAATTAAGACCCATAAGAAGGAAAACTTGATTTTGTGAAAACAGAGAAAACAATATAATTAGCTAGTCGAGCAGCCACCGCTTCACATACTCTATACCCATCAGCACACCTAAGCGAATATGCTTTCAGTACGAAATAATTCGTTGAGAAGGTCTGTGAACTTTATTGAATTGCACGAAATGAAATTGGCAAGGTTGCACACATAGCAAAAGATAGCGAATACAATTACCACCGATAAGACACATTGACCAATAAAGTTTACACAGTAATAGATTCAGCATAAGCAAGACGAACTTCCCCTAATACCGAGAGTGAGAGAGAGAGGAATTGTAATTGGACATTATAGAAATGGCGAAATCCTTAATTCATCCAGACATCTTCGAGTCGATGAACAAAAAATTTAGAAAGTAAAAAAAAAAAAAAATTTTTTTCTAAATCAGGACAGCAGCCTGAAATGAAAAAGAAACTAAGTGAATGAACTGGAAAATCTCAGAGTTGCTGATAGGTAGGTAGGCAGGTAGGTAGGTAGGTACTAAGACCCTAATACAAGGTACATTTCTTCCTCGATTCAATTTGAAAGAGACACACGCGTCGAACTCGATATCGTAATACATTGCAGCTTCGAATACATATAGGCCCTAGGCCTATTAATAATTCCACCAACGTAATTTATTCAGCCCTAGATACGTGACATTTTGATAATGAATTTTTTGGCTACCATTTGGCATACGTTATTGAACGTGCAATTTTTTCACAATTCCAACATTTTTCGCTGCGATAGTAATTTTAAATCTTGCATGCTGGCGACGGACACACCCTCGCCCATTATATTTATAATATATATAAATTAATTTAGTAGGTAAAAAAAAAAAACTGATAAACCTGCAGTACGAGTACAGCACATGTGTACAGAGTCTCTATGTACATTCTACATTCTCCCATCACGAGGAGATTATTTCATCACCGACAAAAGTCGCTAATTACCATACAATCCCACACGAGTACGAAATATTGCCAACGTTCTCATCTGCGCTGCTGATAATAAACCGCGAGAGGTGCAAATATAAATATATATATGAGTACGTATATGAGAGTATTAGGTAGGTAGGGGTAGAGGTAGAGGTAGAGGTACGTACGAAACTCGTTGAAAAATCAGAATCAGGTGCAAGGTGAACATAATATTTTGTAACTGCATAATATACCTGTATATACGACGAGCATCGCTATACCATGTAAATGTACGATAAATTGTACAGATAGAGATATATAGGTATACAGTTGTGTATGTGTGTGTGTATGTATGTGTACACATATACGCAGGTAAGAGAAAGAGAGAACGAGAGGAACGGATCAGATGCTCCTTCTCCATTCGAGTGCGCGCATCTACTCGTACCATCATCGAATAAAAAATGGGAACTGATGCCATCGATGCGGAAACTTCATAATTATCATAGACTAGTCCTGCCACAGCTAATCGTCATAAGAAACAATTATTACCAATGCTATACGTATTAGAGAGGAAAAAAATTACACCAACTAGTATCATTTCTTACGTAACGGGACGTCTTTGAAGGTGACTATGCGTAACGGTAGCGAAACCTCTCTTTCCTATTTAGACACACGATTAATAGGTAGAGAGGTAGTTGACGTAAGTCTAAAAAAAAAGCAACATAGACGTCCGACTTTGATACGCATGCGTGTATACCTGGACCAGTCTGTAGGGCTTGGCTAGTTTTTTATTTATGCATTTTTTTTGTTTTTTTTTTTTCGCCAAAAACTAACATTGTGCGAAACTTATACCTACTAACGTGAAATTAAATAATATCCGGACTACATCGTAATTTCTTCAAATCTATCTTATTTTTATAGAAAGAATTTCACGTAAATGTAAATTCAACTCTGAGATAACCAACCAAGGCAATATGGCAAAGGGTAAAAGTTTCTCATATGTTCAAAGTATGGAAAAATTATGTAAATTTTGTTTTTAAATTAAGAAACATGCATCAGTAGCGGGTAACTACTGTTAAATTTTTGGAGAAGGGAGAGATTTACTGATTTTTTTTTTAAGCAAAAAATATATAGTCCAAGCAAAGGTAGGGCGAAAATTTTGCGAAATTTTGAGAATCAGGGATCAAAAAATGTGTATTTTGAAAGATTCCCTCTCAACTGTCTGGCTCCGATTTTAACGAAAGTGAGATGGTTTGAAAAAAAGCATCGCTTTGCCATGCTTCTTTAGCCTGGTTTCCATAACTTATTACAGCCATGAGAATTGAAAAAAGCACATCGCTTCGCGATGCTTTTTCCTAACCAGCATTGCAGCGAATGGTTCAATCGGGTTAAAAAGTCGACCCCCCCCCCCCCCCCAAAAGGCACAGGGTTAAAAAGTCGACCCCCCCCCCCCCTCCAGAAGGCATATCAAAGATTCCTACAGGCAGGACATAAGCTAATTTCAACTTCTTAGCCCAATTTGAAGGGGAGTTATGCGAGGATCAAACTCAAAAAATAAGAAAAAAATCACTAAAATAAGCTTTTTTTAGACTGTGGGGCGGTGAAATAGGACTGAAAAGTCGAGACCACCAAAAGGCATATCTGGGGCCTACACTAAATGTACATACAAAATTTCAAGTTCCTAGTTTAAATTGGAGGGGAGTTATGTGAGGAATAAACACAAAAAATTAAAAAAAAAAAAACACAAAAATAAGCTTTTTTTAGACTGTGAGGCAGTGAAATAGGATTGAAAAATTGAGACCCCTAAAAAGCATATCAGGGGCCTCCACTAAATGTACATACCAAATTTTAACTTCTTAGCCCAATTTGAAGGGGAGTTATGCGAAGAACTAACTCAAAAAATGAGAAAAAACCACTAAAATAAGCTTTTTTGAGACTGTGAGGCAGTGAAATGGGGCTAAAAAGTCGAGACCCCCAAAAGGCATATCAGGGACCTCCACTAAATGTACATACCAAATTTTAACTTATTAGCTCAATTTGAAGAGAAGTTATGCGAGGAACAAACTCAAAAAAAAAAAAAAAAAATGACTAAAAACAACTTTTTTGAGACTGTGAGGCGGTGAAATGAGACTGAAAAGTCGAAATCCCCAAAATCCACATCTAGAGCCCCTACTCAATATACAAACCTAATTTCAACTTCCTAGCTCAATTTGCAGGGGAGCTATACGAGAAATAAACTCAAAAACCTCAAAAGATGAGAAAAAACAATCAAAAAACCACTTTTGGGGGTCTGTGAGAGGGCGCAATGGAGCTAAAAAGTCGGAACACCTAAAAGGCACATTTCGGGCCCCAACTTAATATACATACCAAACTTCAACTTCTTAAATCAATTTGGTGGGGAGATAGGGGAGGAACAGCCCTTTTTCAGGGTCGAAAAGGGGAGAAAAGCCCCTTATCTCCATTCCTAATTGACTTACGCGGTTGATTTTTGGATATGTTATACAACTTTGGGCTCTCTATCAATTAGCATAAAAAAGAGAAATTTTTGCGTTTTTCACCGCTCAGCACCCCCTCCACCAAATTGAAGTGTATCTGAATTTTGGCCCAAGTTCTTCCCCACTCATATAAATCTAATCCGCCGCCAAACTGAGCTGACTGACCAAATTGGTGCGATTTTGGTCGGTATCGAGCGGAGTAAATAGTTTTAATGTTTGGGAGGGGTGGAGTGAGGGGGTGAAAAATGAATAATCTAAGCATTTGAAATTCGATATGTACATTTAACAGGAGCCGTACATGTGCCTTTTGGAAATTTTGACCTGCAGAATCACTGCAAGCCATCATAGCCTCGGAAAAAGTAATTTTTGTCCCATTCACCCCCCTCCCCCTTCTTAAATAGAACCAAAACGATGAAATTTAGTTCGTAGCTGTAATACAGGTTCTAGTTGCCCTGAGGGCTGGAAGAAAGTGGTAAATAAATTACCAACAAATCAACCTACTCAGCTTCTGCTGATTAGTAATTTATCTGATGAAGCGAACAATTGGAAAACAATTTCATGTTATAATTTTTTTTCTTTTTTCAAAAAAAAATTCCATAAAAATATAAATTTCATCAAAAAAAAAATGTTTTTACTGGTAAATTTTTCGAGCAAAAATTTCTTTAAAATTTGAAGAAAATATGATCATGCCAAGTGATGGGAGGTACCTTATTATTTCAAGAAAAATCTTCTAACTGGATAGTTTTTATAGATTTTTCAAAACTTTACGGAAAAAATTTGAAATTTTTTGCAAAATTATAGTGTTTTTCTTTCACACTATTCCAGATATCTTACGAACCACTTCACTTTTACGATTAATATTTTAACTGGAAATACTATGCCATGTACATTACACCACTTTGGCACAAACCAGACGTCTCTAGTATTTCTAGATAAAAACTTAAAGATTAGTAAAAACTACCTCAGATTTAGAAAAAAAAATCAGATCTGTGTATCCTTGCCCCTTCAGTGATTAGTATAGGCAAAACATTATACATACGTACAACTTGAGTTGCTCTACTTGTGATATGAAGGAAGTACTAGTGAAACGAAACACCCTGTATTATCTATTGATGAATTTTGTCTCAAAATACAAAATGAATAAATTACTCGACCACATTCGCCATTTTGGAATTTCATCGGTTATATAAACGTAATTGATTCTTACCTGAAAACAAGAAAAAAAAATACAAATTAACTTTCACAGTTGAGAAAAAATTTACAGGAAAAAAATTAATAAATAAATTAATGAGGTACGAATATTGTGGATAAGTGGAGCGCAGAAATTTTCATATGTGTAAAAAATTCAAGTTTTGTTCTGATAACGAAATGAAAATTAACAGAAAATAAACAAAAATAGGTGAATTAATCGGAATATTTCTTAAATTATTATATTTATATACCTCCATCGACCCTCTCCCCCCTCCTTTAAAACATATATAAAATGATTCCATTTTCGTATTAAAATTGAACTTAACACAATATTTGTCTGCTTGCAAATTTTTCAACTCCTCATTCGTTGAAGATGAAATTTCAATTAAAATACAGCTGTAGCTCGCAATTGACTTTTTTTTTTCATCCTCTTTAGAGTCTCGCTGCATAAAAGCAACAGCCAACGAGAACAACACAAAGGTAATTTTTTAATTTGCGACGAAGATAAATTCTCGAATTTAGGTCTCTGGTGATATCTGCGAGGGCTAAAAGATGAAACATTTTTATGTACCAACGTAACGTAAAGTAACGTCGTTTTCTAGCATATTATTTGTCTAGACAAAGTATTTCAATTTTAGGCGCTTTTAAGGTTGAAATTTCATACACGCAAGTATAAGATACGATATTCCTCTCAACCCTTTTTTTCAAATAAATACTGTATACATTTTGGTACTACGCACACTAGCAAGGCAACACCCTTAAGCATAGACTTTCAGCCTCTTTGTAAGTAACGCCAAAACGTTGAAATTTTACTCTTTGAAAAATATTTTTATTAAATTCGAACCAATGTTATTATTTCTTTTGTTATTTTAATTATTTATCTTTTTTACATCCTCGAGGTACGCTCGCTGTCTGCTGTAACGAGTAACGACGTTCACAGAGATACGTCGACGAGTTAAATTTTAAACGTGAATAAATTATTCCACAATATGAAACGACTTCCATCTTATATATACCTATTTCTAAAAAGACAAAAGCCAAAAAAAAAAAAAACTCGCTACCGTACTGTAAACAATTTAACAATTTTCAATCCACGAGTAAGTCTTTTATCAAAGCAGTTCTCATCGTGCATTTAATATGGATAAATTTTTAAACAAACACCCGCGTAACCTTGTTCTTTATTTTGTTTTTTTTTCCCCAGTCAAAATATCTGACAGATATAAAAATTGAAAATTTTCTGCCATTTGTTTATTGTTTTTACGTACCATACCAGGTTGCAGAAACTATTTTTTTTCCTACACTTCCACACTTTGTTTCAAAGGTTTCCCGCAGCAGTCTAAATCGAAATTTTTTTCATTTTGGTTTAGACATTTTTTGAGAAAATTTTATTGATAGAAAAATTGAATTGCCGAATGTGAACTGAAATGCATCAAAAACACTGCTACCGATAGAAAAAAATATCTCTATGTGTTCGAGTGTTCGAAGTAATATGCAAAAAAATTCAATTCTTTTTTAAACTGAACAAGTTTCCACCAAAAAAAAAAAATAATAAAACCTCACCTGTTACTTTGAAATTGAAAAACACAGAATTATTATTTTCAATCGTAAAATGTACAATAAGAGTGATGCGACACTTATGATGACTTGTAAATTACAAAAAATATGTATTTTTTCAACTGAGCAAAATCAGCAAATTTCAGAATTTAAATCCAAAACTAAAAGATGATCCAAATCTATGCAACGAATTTCAGCGTCCAAGTTCGATTTGTTGGGGAAATATGAAAAGAACGAATTCGAAACATTAAAAATACCTTTTCGGGCCCCGAGAGAGGGGAAAGGGTGCGATGAACTTCAAAAGTCAAACCTGCCAAAATGCACCAAATTTCAACCTCTCAGCTCTATTCGCAGGGAAAATATGGCGAGGAAGCACCTTTTTTTTAAGGTCAATAAGAAACCGAATTTTGACCTAAGGTCATTCTCATTCGCATAAATGTTATCCACTGTCCATCTGAATCACTGGTCGAATTTTTAAGCGATTTCGGTCGATATCGAGTATGGTAAATGATTTTAATCTTAGCACGAAGATGGGTGGCGGGGGCGGAGGGGTGGATAAAAATGATAAAAATATCTGAGATGTCAAAAAGTGGCCTCCCCCTCATTATCTGAAGGTCGATAGTCTGCACTAGCTTAGTTTTTATCGACAATGCGACATAGAAAATCAGGTCAAGTAAGAACCAGAACCAAAACCGATGGCATTAAAATTTAAATTGTAGTAGACCAGAATCCAAAAAATTGGAAGTTTTTCCATCGATCGATAGAAAATATAAAAATTTACACCATTATTTCATCTAATTCAGAAACTAAGCTTTAACAGAAGCTTGAGGAACCCAGAATTCGCGTATGTTGACCTACGTATTTGATTGAAGATGAAAGAAGGGAGGGGAGGGGAAAGAGTGAAACGCAAAACTTCCACTGTGATCGAAATCTCGTTTTAAAATGAGGGTACAGATGACGGGGCATAGGCGGAATAAAAAATCGAAACCAGAACCAAAAATGTCCGAAAACCGAAACCAAAACGAAAAAAAATTTAACCAAAGTCTGAAATATTCTTCAAAATTGAAAACTTGGAACTGAAACCAGTACTTTTTGATTTTAGCCTGTCATAGGTGACATGAGCCTAAAAAAATAACACCATAACAGAAATGTAGCATATTAGCTCACTAAACCATTCACTTTTTTCGACCTCCCCTCCTCCTATTTCCTGCCGTCATCACTTTGCCCGATAGATAGCACTGTACAGATATCTAAAATCTAACAAATGAGCAGTATCAGAATTTTGATCTAATTTACCAATACAAGTAACGGAACCTGTAGACAAAAATTTTTCCGACAAATTTTGTCATATATACATTTTGCCTATCTCCATTATTAACGGGGCAGTATTTTTTTGAATTTTATGAGCCCCTTCAAATAATCAAGATAGGCAAATTTTGTATATAACTAAAAAAACTGCAAAAATTGCCTACTACAAGGTCCACTATTCAAAGCTACGATTTGGACAAATTTTTTGTTCCTAAAATTTTACACGAGGAGGACCGGAGCAATGTAAAATTTTGCAAGCCAAAAATTTGCCCAAATCGTACTTTTGAATAGTGGACCTTGTATTAGGTAATTTTTGCAGTATTTTTAGTTATATACAAAATTTGCCTATCTCGATTATTTGAAGGGGCTCATAAAATTCAAACAAATGCCGCCCCTTCAATATTGGAGATAGGTGAAATGTGTATATGACGAAATTTGTAAGAAAAATTTTTGCCTGCAAGATCCGCTACTTAGATTGATAATCAGATCGAAATTTTCTAATTGCCCATTTGTTAAATTTTTAGATAGCCTCCTGAGGGGAAAGGGGGTGTGTCAAACTATCATTCTTGAACTTGCATCTGCCGGTATCCAGATTACTTTTGAATAGTTTTTCACATTAAACAAAATAAAATAAAATAAAATTTCGAATCAAAAATTGAAGAAAATTGCTAATAGAATTGAATTCATTTAGTGATCATTACAAGTAAAAAAAAACTAATGATTCTAATAAAATATTCATTTACAAACAATTGAGAATTAATTATCATTCAAACATTCAGTTTAATCAAATGAATGAAAATTGTTTTAAATCAATTTTTTCTCAAAAATTTTAGTTTCTATAACTTTGTCTTATTCAAACTAACAAATTTCTGATGAGCAAACAAATTCAATTTTAAATTCCTATGCAGCATTATTTAACATAATATCCTGCAAATTATTTTACCAAAAAAAAAAAAAAAAAAAAAAAAAAAAAAAAAAAATCATCAAATACAAATACCCTTATTATGGGTGTTTACAAACACTGCAACTTGCACAGAATACTACTCCAAACACCTATAAATAATAATAAAATGTACACATAGGAAAAGAAAAAGAAAAAGAAAAAGAAAAAAAAAATCATCTAAAATTCAAGGGTTATTAACCATTTGCCCAATTCTTTCCCACGTGTATATACTTTTATAATATAGACGATAATTAGTATCAAACAACGGAGCACAATATCAATCGAGTTCTTGGAAAACATGTATCACACAATACGATGAGACAGGTAGAGTGCGGATTGGTGATGCTATTCTGATAATAGACTACTTACAAAAACGGAACCAGGAATTTGCTACAGGAAGATTGGATGTCGCCTACGGATATTAAATCACTCGATGGTTAATGAAACACTCACACCAACGGTGGCATTAACCGTGTAGGAGATGAAAAGGTATATAGACGTTGATCAATCAGCGGGGTACTCGAAAATCAAACGCCAGCCATCGTCAGCCAAAGAAATAAATAATAAAAAAAAAAAAAACCACTATATACCTAGGTATCGTATACATACAAATGATCTTACATATACGTTGATAAAATGGCTACTGTCAAGATTGAGATAAAAAAAAATAAAATAAATACTTGCACATACGCAAATTTTTTATGTAAGTACAAGCATTTAAATTCATTATTTATGCTATACTTTTTACGATTAATTATTATCACAAATATTGCAAAATTATCTACCAATATACGAATGCGTATGCCACCTTCAACGCCCGAATTATGTATGTATATTAATTAATTAAAAAGCGAAGGTTTTTTTTTCGTTCATTACCTGCTTGCTTTTTGTTCCTTTGGAAGGAAAAAAATTCACTCATTAATGTAATTAATTTATACTATACGAAATAATTGATAAATATTATAAAGTTTTCTCTGCATTTTTATTTCTGTTTGCTTCTTTTTTTTTTAAGTTATAAAATCGATTTCATTAAACCACACGATTGGAAATAAAATAATAGTTTTTATATACAAATTTCGCTTTTTTTTTTTTTATTATTTATTTATTACTCGATCGTGTTTTCTCTTTCGTTGTATATCCGATGAAAAAAAGAAAAAAAACCCAATGACCTCATTTGTAGTTATATTTTTAAATAAGTAATATCACTCGTAAAGTAGTGTTAAATCTACCTGTTTAAGTATCTATAATTTTTTTTCACGATTTCTCATTGGACCATTATGACCTGATCATAAGTTGGATGAAAATTCATAGGTGTTTAATTCAATAATATAACAATTCTATTTACAATGCAAGTCTTTCTCTTACTCACATTCGTATCAGCAACAAATTAAAAAAAAAAAAAAAAAAAAAAGTTATAAAATTAAAAAAATAAAAAAAAAAAAAAAAAAAAAAGTTATAAAATTATCTTACAAGAACTACCTAACCTAAAAGTGTTACCATTTGTAATATTTTTCGAATATCGGAAGTCATCGTGAATTGATATTTCCTCGTATGAATAATAATTAAAAAACCGGATCCAAAAACAAAGTAAAAATAAATTCCATTCAATTCTCTCACTAACTGATTAGATTTTTATGTATTGAGAAAATCAGCAATCCTACAAATCGGTAAAATTAAAATAGAAGTCTTAAAATATTATGACAGAACAATACTGAAAGGCAAAAATTCCGGATATACCTGGCGCCAATTTTGATAATAACAATAAATAATTTTTTTCTAAGAAGCTGATAAGAATTTTTATCAATGGATAACATGACAAATGATATCTTGGAAAAGTATTTCGAAAGTTTTGCACCGTTTAGTCCAGGAAAAATACGAGGATATGGTGAATCGTTAGTCATACGATGTCAACAGGTGTTCAGAAAACGAAAAAGGCGACATGAAACCTTCTGAGAGTTGAGACCATTTCGCTATCTTTTTAGCTCGTGCATGTGAAAAGATAGAATACTACTCGTATTACATCGTAATTAATTTGTTAATTAATTTATCATCTCATTCGAGCCTTTTCTTATGTTCACGCCCAATACCAATGAAATTAGCTCAAATTAGTTACTCTCGTGAAATTAATAAATTTAAAAATGAATTCCAACGATAGGTAATGATGACGTCACTCGTTTGTATACAAAAATTTCCTTGTTCCGTCTCGCCGATAATTACAAAAAAAAAAAAAAATATATAGACAACAAAAATGAGTACAGAATGAAAAAAATTTATAAAAAAATCACGAAAAAAATGTTGAAAAATTAGATGAAGATTGACTCAAGATTTGACAAAAGTAGATAAAAATGCAAAAAAATTCATCAAAAATTACGATAAAATGTTGTAAAATGATTGAAAATTGACCTAAAATAAGGAAAAAAACGTTCAAAAATTAGATAAAAATCAGTGGAAAATGTTAAAAAATCACGAAAAAATTTGAGAGCAACAATATGAATATGATCGTTGAAAGCCGTCGAGATTAAGGTAAAAAGTGAAAAAAATTGATTATAAATTATGAAAAAAATATTGGTAAATGGATAAAAATTGACCTAAGCCATAAAAAAAATCATTGAAAGTCATCGAAAATTGGGGAAAATATGACAAAAACTGATAAAAAATATAAAAAGTTATACAAAATTACAAAAAAATATTGAAAAATGCATAAAAGTTGACCTAAATTATGAAAAAAAAAAACATTGAAAATGATTGATAATAAAGTAAAAAATGTGGAAATAAATCAAAAAATTGATAAGAAATCGCGAAAAAATATTGAAAAATTGATGCATATATTAACCTCAAAATTAAAAAAAAATCGTTGAAAATCGTTAAAAATCATCGAAAATTTTTAAAAAATTTGATAAAAATGGGTAAAAAACGCAACCAATTGATCAAAAATCACGAAAAAATATTGAAAATAAGATGAAAATTAACCTAAAATTAAAAAAAAATCGTTAAATATCATAGAAAATTGGATAAAAAATAGACTAAAATAATTACATGGTTCAAAAGTTGATAAAATTGATCAAAAATCACGAAAAAATGTTGAAAATTGGGTGAAAATTGTTCAACATTTTGTATAAAATCGTTAAAATCATTGAAAATTTTGTAAAAATTTGTTAAAATGGATAAAAATTTCAAAAAAACGATCAAAAATCACGAAAAAACGTTCACAATTGAACTAAAATCATGGAAAAAATAGTTAAGAATCATAGAAATTTTGGAAAAATTTGACAAAAACTTGACGAAAATGGGTGAAAAATTTTAAAAATGATTCAAAAACCACAAAAAAATGTAGAAAAACGTAACAAAAAAAAAACATTAAAAATCACTAAAAAAATCATAACAAACTGGATTAAAAAAAGAACTAAAAAGTTTAAAAATTAAAAAAAATTGTTCAAAAGTCGTGAAAAAATATTGAAAAAAGGATAAAAATTAAGCTAAATTATGAAAAGAACTATTAAAAATCATCGAAATTGTAAAAAATTTTATAAAAATGAGTAAAAACTGCAAAAAAATCAATCAAAAATCGCAAAAAAATGTTGAAAATTGGTTGAAAATTGTCCAACACTATGAATGAACTCGTTAAAAATCATTAAAAATATGGTGAAAAATTTAATCGAAATTAGTTGGTAAAATAAAATGGATACAAATTTACCTAAAATTTGAAAAAAAAATCGTTGAAAATTATCGAAAATTGGATGAAAATAATGGTCCAAAATGTGTAAAAAGTGAAGAAAACTGATCGAAAATACTGAAAATCGACTTACAAGATCAGCATTATCATTCTCTCAACTTTTTTTTTGTAATAGCGGTTACTCTATATCTGCTTTTTAAAAGAAAATTCATCTTCAATTATCAAACACTTATCATAAGCTTGGATATTTCAACATGAAATCAACTATTACATTTCTGTTCACCTCCGTTTCAATTTTTTTTTTTTTTTTTTTTTTTTTTTTTTTTTTTT
>FIZR01014568.1:0-10858 GCA_900060175.1 Ferrisia virgata | reverse complement strand
TGGATGTGCCTTTTGGAGGTCTCGACTTTTCAGCCCCATTTCATCCCTTCACAGATCCAAATATATGGTCATTTGGTCGTTTTTTCTAATTTCTAATGTTTGTTCTTCGCATAGCTCCCCTCTAAATTGGACTAGGAAGTTCAAATTGGGTATGTACAGTCTGTAAGAACCCTAGATGTGCCTTTTGGGCGTCTTGACTTTTTAGCTGCATTGAATCTTTCCTATTCTTAATTCTGATTGGGAAAAAAGCATCGCAAAGCGATGCTAAATTTCGGGTGCTGTTCTAAATTCGATACGTTGTTGTTGGTATTTATAACAGCTTCATCTATGATCCATATATACTGTATTTGTAGAGGTATATTTATGCTAGGTGAGCTTCAAAGGTATCAATTATCGATATAGTTATACAGTACGATGATACGAGTAAATAAATTTTCACTCGATACCTACTATTCAATATTCAATGTCATTTCATCATCATTGAATTCGCCTAGAATGTAGGTATTTCATTTTACATACATATAGGTGTATGTTTACTATATGGTTGATTTAAATGAACAAGTATATTCTCGCATAAGTGCAGATTTTACTTGGCTATTGAACTGAAACAGGTAGCTATACTACATAGCGCGTATTAAGTTCTGATTGACTGTCAATCATTTGTTCGTTCGTGATTTGAACACCAATTTTTACCGTGTCTAAAACGTTTTTTTTTTTTTTTTTTTTTCTAAAACGTATACCTTACTTTTATACCTTGCCTTGCCTAGTTGTTTTTTTTTTATATGCTTCAGGGAATAAAATACAAACTTATACTATCCGTTACATATACAGAGGCACGCGCGTCAATATCATAAACCTTTCTTCCATTGTATATGTATATTCGATACATAAAACAGATCCTACTATATACGATGTACCTAACCTACTACATACATACGTATATGTATATATAAGAGATCAGAGATGATCAATAATACTTACTTACTTAACTGTAACTATACAGTTACATCTTTTGTTTGTTTTTGTTGTTGTTTTGCGTTACGGTTTATTTAAAAAGGCAAATATTTTACATTTGAGAATGGTCAATTATCCTCTAATACGAGAATTTCCAACCATTTGTTGTAATTTAACACCAATAGTCTAATAAATCGCTTAAATTAGCTGTAAATTTTTTCCTTCTTTTTTTGGATGAGGCGATTACGAGCTATTGGTATTTACTAGTGTGTTTGTGTGTGTGTGTGTGTTTTTTTAATATTCAATATTAGAATATGTAAGCGCTGTGTGCTGGTTAATTGAGCGAGATGTGTGAGTAATTTTGAATGGAAACGTAATCCTACGAGTGAGATCGGCCGAATAAGTACACAAAGGTAGAAAGGTGTACCACCTCTAACATCGAGTATGTATGGTTTATCCTTCATGGTGAAAAAGTGAAAAGAAAAGTCTCTGTAGATATCGAATATATTCGAAGAAGAAAATATGTCGTTATTAAAACCAATAGGTGGGTCGTTATGATTGTTATCCTCAAGTTAAAATGAAATCTTATCAGTTATCAATGAGTACTTCTTGCCTGGGAAAAATTTCAAGTTATTCGTACCTACTGGAGATTAAGTATCATATTTCGCAAACTCAGCTTCGATCCATCGGTTGCTGGCAGTATTTTATTAATTTATAAAAGCTTTATACAATATGATAATTTAATTTCGTTATCTCGTACCGTTTAACGTAATCCGAATGAAATTAAATTTCTCGGTGGGCGTTTGTATGTAGTACGTGTTGTGGAAAAAATTGCTACGTTTTAAATTTACCGGCGATGTAGTAGGTATTTGTATGTGTAACTTCAATGAGATCATTCGAAGATACGAACGTAAACGTAAGTAAATTAATTTCTACGAAAAATATACGCTTACGAGAAGTTGGTAAGGGCGCGTGATATCTACGTGGGTAGGTCTAGGTATCATTTCCTGTACCTGTGTATAAAAAGTTAATACAGAATGAAATTTTGGCAACCAATCAATGAACGAGAAATAGTTCGAATTGTTTTGATTCGTTAAAACTGAAACTGAATGAACTGCACATACAGGCTATTTTATACTCTTGTAGGTACTTAACCATTAAAGCATTTAATTCGTAACTTTGGTAGTGGAGTCGCGCAGCAGACATTGGCTTCTCTTAGTCGTTAGGTATGGACGTTGCTTTTTTTTTTTTTTTTTTTTTTTTTTTTTTTTTACTTTTTTTTACACTTTAATATTCAACATTTCACAGCATTGTTTCGGCGTCACATCATAGTAAGCTATACTAGTTTACACGGCGTTGATTTTTTCTTTCGAATGACTCGAGTTATATTTTGGACGTTTTCATTTAGTCTACGTTTAAATCATCATCATTTTCTGATGTGAATAAACCGACCATGAGATTGCATTTAATATTTGTTACGTTACCAACATTACAACTGGAATCAATCACCCAATGACATCATAAGTAAAATGTATTAGAAGCTGCGTTAGCGAATGGAAAAACTAAGGATTTCGATGAACTACACACTTTTATACCAACACGTATTCGAAACATTTTTTTACGCTTTTCAGTGTCGATTGAATCGACTTCGGTATTTCGACGATTGCTGCTGGATGTAAATTAAAAAAAAAGAATATATATATCTTCAAATTGAATCCGAGAGATCTTTGTATCGGAAATTAGCTTTGTTTCATTTGTTAGATGGAATCGTCGCGTTGGAATTATCTTGCGCCCGGGTTGAATATTCGTGATGCGAGGTATTATGACTTTGGTAAGATTTAGAAGTCGATGTGGTTGAATGTTGTGATATTTTTTGTAACAAGGTTTTCCGGATGGGAGAAAAGTTTTTGATGGGTGTAAATGATGATAGTTGGAATTTGGAAGCTGTTTAAAGGGGTTTCATTGTGTTGAAAAGCATCTTGAAGGTTGTAAGAATCAAAACCGAGCTGAAAAATTTACTTCTTCAAATCTCAGATCGCAAACGAGAATCTTTGTCCGTGTCATAAAAACCGAAACAATGAAATCCTTTTTCTTACACGACAAATATGGAAAGAGCAAAAGGAAGATTTAGATTTACCACCAAGTGGATAGATTCTATCCGGAAGGTAATGGGGTTGATATTTTTCTACATATGTTGGAATCACGATAATTGGAGAGACCTAGGTTCATGGTCACTATACCCTCGTAATAGGTGAGACGACCTGATGACGATGAAAATGCTCACGAAGGACTAAGTTACCAGGGTTATTCTTACGTTAAAAAATTTTCTCTACTGATTCTTATATTCATGGATTTTGGTGCAAAGAAATTTTTCTAAGAAAAATTATTATCTTTTGCAAAATGCAGGAAATTTTAAACCATAGCTCATTTCATTCTATAAATATTTAATTAATTGAATTTAGAATTTAATTTGAATTAATTAAAATTTTAATTATTTTATTATTCAATTTTATTAGAATGATATTTTATGCTTTGTTCGAACAAAACATTTCACGGTTACGAAAAAATTCAGTCATTTTAAAAAAATTTGCATCGAAATACTTTCAGAAACTGTACCAATCTGAAAATTGTTTTCTGATTTCATATTTATTACCAAAAATCTGTATCCTTACTTTATTTAAACTGCCCAATTTTCCTCTTTATTGAAAGATATGAAAACAGGCGAATAATTTTTTACACCTTGTCAAATTCAATCGAACAATAAATAGGACGTTTCAATTTTAGGTGTTTTACCAAAAGTTGGAGGGGTGTAATGAAAAAAAAAGTACCGAAATTATGTCAAATGAACTTGATAAAAATTTGAAGTTTCTAACTTGAACCTTACCTATCAGCACCTCCAGTTGGCAATTGGTTTAAAATTTCAAAATTTACATACAAATCTTTTTTCAATTTTTTGATATTAATGTGTGCGCAATTTTTTTTTCAAGGGTTTCAAAATCATGTTTAAAAATGAAAAAATCAATTGTTTAAAATTTTTCGTAAATGAAAAAGCCCCCCTCTCCCCAAAATTTATTCGTCATTTTCTAAAAATTATGAAATTTTGTATTTTTCTTGAAAAAATTAAATGTTTTTTTTTTTCAGTTTTTAAATATGATTTCAAAATTTTTAAAGAGAGGGAAAAATCAAGAAAAGTGTTTTGTTGGTCTCAAATGGTCTACTATGAAACATCAATAACAAAAAAATCGGAAAATTTTTCAAATTTTAAATGAACTGGCGGGGAGGGGAAAGGAGGAAGAGGAGGAGGGGAAGAAAGGCGTACAAGAGTCGGGTTAGAGACCTTAAACTTTTACAATTTTCATTTGAAATCAATTTTCAACTTTTTTCACCCCCTCTCACCCACTTAAAATTAAAACTCCCTCATCTACAACTGCCAAAGCACACATCTACACACCAAGGTAGGGCGATTTTTACTTTTTTTGGAAATCTGCCTACGGCTGGATCACAATAGCTGCGAAATGGCCTCAAAAGGATGTGGTAAAAATGTCAGCCTCCTAACTGAATTTTTTAAACTTGCAAAATTCACTTACAGTTCAAATATTTTCAAAAACTTTCAAAAAATTGAAAAAAAAAATTTTTGAAATTTTTTTTAGAATTATTATACTTATTTTCACCCAAAATGACCATTGGCGGTATTTTTTCGTATTTTTTCATTATCACCCCATTTTTCAGAGGCTTTTGAAAAAAATTAACTTTTTTTGAAATTTTTCATGATTTTCTGAAAAACTAGGAATGAAATTTACTTTTGAGAAACGCTCCCTTAAAATCGATTTAGGACATCAATTTTACACGACTAAACGCAACCCTCCTACCCCGTAGTCGATTTTTCAGAGACCCTGTAAAAATGTAATTTTTTTACAAAAATGACGTTCTGCTGCATACAGATTTCCAAAAAAAAAAGCAAAATTGGGCTCACCCTACAACAAACCCTACTTCCTTCAACGATGGAAAATTCATTATGAATTATTCACTGCTTCGCTGTTCATTTTCATTCAAAAATGTGAAAATTATGACAATTTTATTCTGCGTTAATGAATTTTGAATATTGATGAAACTTATTTTTAGATTTTGCAGAAGTTTTTATGAAAATGTATACTTATCAAGTTATAAGGACGAGAGGGGATGGGAGGAGGGAAAGATAGGAGAAATGCTTTTAAAATGGAATTTATTGAATCTAAACAGACGTCACACTATGATTGAAAATTTGTGTGTGCGTGTGTGGGGTGGGGGGGGGGTTGTACAGAAGGGGTCATAAGAAGAAAGGAGCAGCTTAAAATTTCTTAGTGGTGAAATATTTGAAAAAATTGCTTTTCCAGCCGTCCAAAAGTGCATTTCTGCAAGTTTCGTTCTCGATGGTTTTGATTTCAAATCTAAATTGTATTGCACCTATATCAACAAGTGAAATTTTAATGCGACCAGAAAGAGATTAGAGCCCTCTAGAGCACATTTTAACAACGCCTTTGAGTCCAAAATTCATTTTAGATAGCTATCGGCATATCGCAGAAAAATGTCTGCGCTCAAATTCAGAGGTGGCAACTTGAAACTTGATATGAAAGATATGTAAAAAAAGCCCCACGAAAGTGGTTTGAGGGGGATTATTCAAATTCTAAAAAAATTATATTTGACCAATTGTTGTGATAAGTTTCAACTTTTAAAATGCGAATGCGAGCACGATTATTTCGTACGGTGTTGAGTAAAATATGAAGCAAATTATCCTCTATAAACTCGTAATATTTTTAAGGAGCCAGGATCACAATTCAGTATGAATTTGATGTACGAAATTAAGGGGAAGATTTCTCTCTGTAATTTCTCAGTTGATAAACTCAACTGATAGGAAGGCAAAGCCTCCGATAAATTTGAAAAATAGTCGCTGAACTCGATTTATTCTATGCACACGTTTATTTTAAAAAATGATTATTTTATGCAACTTTCAAACAATATCCTGGAAAATTTTTGAGACAGCCTTGATTTTTCAGATATATGCGAAAAATTGGAAAAATTATTTATCGCACGCTTGTATTTAGTGTTAAAAGGCGGTAACGTATGCTACCTGAATAACAGCACGATATCTGATGGTATAACGTGCACTTCGACAAATTACATTATGACAGAAAGGTGCTCCAACACTCAAGCAATGTCAAATACAAATACATAATGAACTGTATTTCAGTCTATAAAATACCCATATACATTTGTCACGGAGACTCTTGTTTGCCACCCTGGTCTGTGTACAGTGCACCACATAAGACGTATGTACAATTGTACACCATAATATCTGCATCAGCAGTGTGAACTAACAACGTGTTTTTGTCTCATGCTTAGATTCCGTAGTGTAAGCCAAGTACAAGTATACATAGTATAATAAGTAGGTAGCTGGGTAGCTAAGAAACAAGACTGGGAATAAATAAGTTTCAAATGTATCATTACATTTAATCATCATCCAAGACTAAAAGAGTTACAGGTAGTCGTATAGTTGGTACCTAACCTATCTACGCGGTAAGTGAGTACGTATAAGAGTGAAGTCTTTATTTCGCGTAACCCAAAAATTTAAAAAATAAACGCTCGTATACGATAACAGTAGTAGGTAGGCATATATATATATGTATATACACGTATACTCTCTATATTAAACTAATTAGCTCTCATAAATGGCTCAATGCGCAACGTAATGTATCAAAAATGTTGCAAGTACATTGTTAACCTCTTTTACTTTAAAGCATCAGTATAGAGTAACGTGTTATAAAGCTGGAGCACTCGCGAGATAAAGATATTTTCGTAATCTGCGAACTGAGACTATTATAAGATAAATTACAAAGCGATATTTAATGCAAAGATAAGAAACAAAACAGAGGTATTAAACCGCATTAGGTATATCGGTACAGCAGGCAGAGGTGCAAGGCAAAGCGTTTATTTTGGAGCCGGACTTTTTTTTTTTTTTTCTGTTGTTCTTTCACAAGGACAAAACGAACGAAATATCCTACGTGTAAAAGCTGTAGGTATATTTGTATGTAGCATGCGGTATAGGAACATTTGAAAGAAAAAATAAACTGATCCATGTCCGTTGCACGAATGCACGGCTTGTTGACCACACTATGGAAATTAAGTAATAGTATGCTAATAACACGCTGTCTGAATAATTGTAAATTCTAATTAATGATATCGGTTTTGACTTCTTCTTCTTCTTCTTCTTCTTCTACTTCTTCTTCTTCTACTTTTTTTCTTCTTCTCCTCGCCGTCAATGTACGACGTATACGTGTATACTCATTATCCTTAGTACATGTGAATGTGATCGCAATTACACGCAGAAGTAAACATAATTGTTACTTCTTATATACCTACTTATATATATATATATATTTTTTATTTTATTCAGATGGCGGTGTATTTAAGACAAATTTTCTACTCGTATTTTGTTTCGTAGTCTACCGTTGTGCGTATCAATTAATTACTATAATGTGTAATTTTTCTTAACGATCCAAGTGTGAGAAAGAATAAGTTCATGTGTGAGTGATGAAAGAGCCTTCTTTGTATTTGTAAGTGTTAAAGAGTATGTGATGCAGATACAGGTAGCTCTAGCTTTGGTATTGGTTGTAGGTGTAATATTATTTCAAGTCTGCGTTGAAAAATGTACATACGTACAATGATTACCAAACCGCAGTAGAGCCTAAACTTTAATTTTTTAAAAGTTTCTCTTTTACTTTTTATTTTAATTCTGTGCCTTGAACAATGACTAGAGATCAATTGTATAGAATTTACCTTAGATATATATTCGCAGTGCGCATAATCGAAAACTTTATGAACACCCTGTAAGATTTTTAAAATGAAATTCCAATGATGGAAAGCGATAAGATAAATTTAAATGGCTACATTTAAAAAAAAAAAATTGAATTTGTGGTATTTGAAAAATTCTCACCCTTGTTTGCTCATAGACTACTTATATAGCCTGATTTTCAATATCATACAATTAAAAAAAATCCAACTATTACTGACTACCAACCTATGGCACACAGTGATCCCTGAGAAATTCTAGCTGGCCAAAATTTCAAAAAATGAACTGTAATGCTCAGCTAAAACAAATATCCTGGTGTGTTCTGCAGCATCTATTATTAGATTTACCAACTGCCTTTGCAAAGTATTCGTTGCTATAGCAACACAACAATAGCCAAGTTTACATAACGAACCTGTTCCAGGATAACCTGCGTGTATTTCAACCCTCGCACATTAGTGTACTGATGTATTGATGAAATGTGTGTTCGATTTTGTACATGTTTTTATGTTTTGATGTGTTTCAAGCTGAGTAATGAACATTTGAAGTAGTTACTTTTCCTGGACTTATTGGTTACATCGCGTAGATTTATAAAAAAAAAGGGCAGGTTTGGTCAAGAAAATTTCTGCGCACAGTTTCTTCTTTAGAGTATGTATTTTGACCCACAAGTTTCACTTTTTGCACTAAAGCGCCTCTGCTTGAAAAAACATTATGAATGCGTCCCAAAAATCTTGATCGAACTCACGAAAATTGAAATTTGCAATTTTAGCTCAGAAAATGTAATTTTTTAGTCAGTCGAGTTATTTCGATTTCGTTGACAAAATATTTACCAAAAAAAAGTTGTATTTTTTATTTGAGGAATGGCAGAAGACGTTATAGAGATTAAAAGTCGAAATTTATTTTTTCATTTGCGGAAAGAGTCAGCAGATATCGTGACAGATATAGAGGCCACAAAAGAAATATTATATTCATATATTGTATCAAGATTAAGTTTATAAAAATGTAAGCGACGAAGTCTAGAAAAATCTGCATGGAAAAATTGAAAAGTGGACGACAGATAACAGAACAGAGGGCCGATTCCTTGTCAAAGAAGAAGCTTGGCTTGACAAACTCTTCGAAGTGCAAGGAATTATTGGTGAGAAGAAGTACCTGTTCAGCTGAAAAGAAGCATGCATTCGAAGAAGATTTGAAAGTATTAGAATAAGTTATCCAAATTCTAAAAATTTTGCAATAAACATTTCTCAGATATTCTACACAATGTCTTCATCACCCTTCCCCCCTCTGGCCGCATTAGTGTTCAAGTAAAATGGACTTCAGAAACGTGTTCAGCAGTTTCAAAAACATATATTTTGACACCTCACACAAACTTTTTGAAAATTTCTGTGTTTGACCTCATTACTGGAGGCTCATTTCCCACTCCCACTCCCCAGTTACCTTTTGGGCTGCTGAGCGAGGTCGAAATTTTTGAAGTATACAGAGAGTTCCAGTATATCTTCAAAATTGTTTATCAACTAGTAGAATTGGCCAAGAGCAGCACAAATTCCTGTTAGAAAATTAATCATGCAGTTTATTTTGAAATTTGAAGGGGCTATAATTGAGTAAATTTTTATGACGTATTTTTAGTTATTTTTACTTAATGAAAATTTAGTTTTAGGAAAAATCTGAAATTGCTAATAATAAGATCTCGCGATTATATGCGAAACAGGTCTTATACACTGTTTGCCTATCTTTTACTTTAGAGGAGCTGGCAAGAAAGTTTGATTCTGTCAAAAGTAGAAATTTTTAAGTGCGATCATTCCTAAAATTATATCTTGTAAAAATACACCCATAAATTAAAAATATTTTACAAAGATTTTCTTTTTTATACAGCGCCTTTAAATTTCAATGTAGGTATAGGTATTCATTTAAGAATTTTTGTAGTTCAGAATGAGTTCTGCTAACTGATGAAATATCCCCTGAAAGCGTACCAGGTCATCCGATATAATAGTTTTAAGCTTCGAAATTTGAAATCTTTGTTATCCTTCGGTCTTTTACTATTAATTATTAAGCCGAAATAAATCATCGCTGCGCATTAATTTTTGAGCCTGATTTTCATAAAGTAAAAGAGATGGACAAGCGAATCATGCATTCATGGAATAAGAAAGAAGCGCTCTGCTTTTTTTTTCTTGATCAGTGATAGGGGTACAGCTAAGCACTGGATTGAATAACTGAAACCCCTAAAAAGGGACATTCAAGACCCCTATTTAAATCTGCATACGAAATTTCAACCTTTTAGTTCAATTTGGAGGGAAGATATGCGTGCCATAGATTCAAAAAATATGGAAAATCGACCTGAAAATAAATTTTTTGGGATTGTGAGTAGATGTAACAGGGCTGAAAAGTTGAACCCTCCAAAAGGCAACTCAATTTAGAGGGGACATATGCATGAAACAGCTGTTTATCCGAGGTCAAAAAGCAAAAAAAGCTTAATTTCTCCCCTCTTAATTGATTTAGGGGGATGGTTTTTAGATATACTATACAACTTTTGATGCTGCATAGATTGGTTTAAGAACAAACATTTTTAGCAATTTTAGCCCCTCAGCTCCTCCTCTCCCGAATTTGGACGTAACTGAAAAATATCAAATTCCACTCAGTTCTAAGCCTGCCCTTATAGAAAGAACTAGTAGTTTACTTGTAAAAAAGTGAGTACTAATTTACTACTAATAATTTCGGCAATAAAACAACTAGTTCTGTTAACTAGTAGTAAACTGGGATGACAGCGCGACTTCATATATTCACTTTTCAGCTGCATGGTTACAATTTTATTAAAAAAAAAATATATAAAAAAAGTAACGTAAAAATATAGAATGAGAGAATGATAAAAAAATAGGTGTAACTGTAAATTGTAAATTTGAGCGTGAACTTTTCAAAAAATCAAATGGTAAATCTTTTGATGATGTTTCTATACTTATATATGCAGACCATAAGTAGCATTTTTTTGAACAAAAATTCAATAAATCAATGGTAACTTGGGTTTTTTGATAGCCCTACTAATTCAGCCAATAATGACTACTAGTGGAAATAGTAGTTCATTTCTTTGAC
>FIZR01014567.1:0-36090 GCA_900060175.1 Ferrisia virgata | reverse complement strand
GAAAGGAAATCCTGAAAAATATAGTTATAAACTTATATTATAATCAATAAAAAAATGTGTTCTACAATCTACGTATAGATATTTTTATTTTCATCATAGCATTAAAAATTTTTTTTTAAGGAGGCGACAAAATTTTGAATTCCCCAGGGCGGCGATTTCCTTACCACCCTACTGTCTTTAGGTTCTCCCTGGTTTTTAATAAATTTTTTATATCTGCTGGAAGCCCTCTTCTATTATCTTCATTTACTTTAGGTGATCTGATCTTAGTTGAATCTTTAATTGATCTTTCAATAAGATTTATCGGGCTGTCTATATTTTTTTTGACTACTGGTTCATATTTTGCGAGGGTTACGTTTATATTATGTTCGTATTCAACTACTCCCAATTCGTCTCCCAGTTTGAAGTTGGTTTTTTTAAAAGTAGAACGTGAATTTTTTTGATTGATTACACATTTTATTAGCCTGTGATCTGTACCGTATTCAAAATTTGTTACATCAAAATTGAGTATATTTTTTGTAGTTTAATGATGATGTTATTCACCCGCACATGCTCGCAATAAGATGTTCATCTAACATCACAACAAGTAGATATACGGTAGAGAGGCATGGAAAATAACAACACCTAACGATTTTAAGAATGAATACAAAATATGAAATGTTTAATCGTAGGATATCGCTTCTACACGCCTATATCTCTTTACCCGGGTGTTTTTGTAATCGAAGCGCAAAACAGATTATGATAAATGTTACTCGCAAAGTAACACTACTACAAGCTATGACGTATGCTGGATAAACGGACGAAGGGTGTATCCCAGAGCAACCACTGTTTGTAACGAACGCACCAGAAGATTATGATACCTAGACCTACGGACTATACACGGGCAGGATAAGGGCACCAGGTGAAGGTACCTCCGCTGAATCCATTCGTTGTATTCCTCACCTTTTGCCGACTTTTTAGCACGAAGCTGTTGTCTTCGACTCTTGACTCCTCTCGAGCTCTGGCTATATTGATCCAAACAACGGTACATTCTAATCCCATATTGTCGACACGAAAAGCATGAACTTTTATATATATATATAAACGTTCATCTTTTAAATAGTACATAGTTACCTACGCTCGCTACACGTTACAAAGCGAGGAAACTTTTTACTCGTAGTTTTCCTTGGTCTCGTTTACGGCGCGGCGAACTGTCGAAAAGTTAAATATGCGACCTTTCTCGACGAGCGAAATAAATTTCGTTATATATATATATATGTATATTTTTTTTTTCATTGCTTTCATCAAAATTTGACCTACAAAAAAATACCTAACAAATATATATATATATGAGTATCTACGTGGTTATATTATCCGCTCTTATAGGGTATCGCGAGTATTATCATAATTCGTACATTATACTTACATTATACGGTCAATTTGTTACTGGCCCACGAAGTCAAGATGTACTTTCTAAAATGCAGATGTTGGTACTCATGGAGTTATAGTAGTGATACGTAGACGTACCTAACCTATACGCTGGGCTATAATACAACACAATAATATTTTTATAATAATGATCCGTTGTGATGTTTGAAATATAGGCACTGATGAAAGAAGAGGAAGCTGCAAAACTTAAAGGCACGTGCCATACATCTAGTTTTTAAGAACACACAACCAGTGCAGCTGCCGTTTCATAAGTACACCTATATACTCGCGCTTAACCTATCATTTCAACATTTAATTTTCTTCCCAAACCAGTTTCTTGCTTGTATACGTCGCGTCGTCAGTTCACAGATGCGATAATTTTATGTTTTATTAATTGTCGGCTTCGAATCTATATATTAATGATTTAGGCTTGTGCGGTAAGGGTGACCGCGTTCTGAGATGTTTAATCTGTAGTACGAGTATATAGATGCTTAACACGCGTAACAAATGTAAGTAGATCTGGACTACAAATAATAAAATCTACATATAGTTTGAGAGCATAATGCTTTAAAGGATACCAATGGTTAAAATAGATGATTCAGGCCTGCCCTCAACAGATCTAGAAAATTATCGTAGAATATTGTCAGGTGCCGCTAGAAATTTTTCAAAACGCAAGAACCATACACACTCGCCTCTACTTTGCCACTAAAATGAAAAAACGTATTTTGGACTTTTTCGCTCCTATTCCTAAATGCCATTAAGCTATAACTTGACATAAAAATTCCCTCCAAAAAAATCAAAAATTTAAAATTACATTTATCAGCTAGAACACGAATTTGAGGTTAGATAGCCTGATTTTCTATATCATATTGTCAATGAAAACCAGGCTATTACGGTCTACTGACCTACGGCGGTCGAGAGGGAGGGAATATCAACAGAATCTGTTTGGAAGTTCTAACCGACCATTACGACCCTTTTTTAGCCACATCAGATACTTATTTTTATTCATTTTTTTTTCACCAAAATTTAAAAATTATTTGCTCAGCTTGATACAGATCAAAGTCGATCAAATTTTGTAAAATAGGCTTCGATCAAGTTGCCATTTCATACTCTAGAGTGGGAATGACTTCGGGTCTAAATTCAGTTGCACCCAAATTTAGGAGAGGACGTGTTGAAGGACTAAAATCGCAAAAATTTTTCCTTTTTAAACGAATCGTGAGAGAACCCAAAGTTATATAACATTTTTAGAATCATATGAGGGGTTTCCCCTTTTTAGCCTTGATAAAGGGCTGTCCCTCCCCTATCACCCCACCAAATTGAACTAGGAAGTTGAAATTTGGTATGTGCACTTAGTAGAGGTCATAGATGTGACTTTTGAGGGTTTCAACTTTTCAAATCGATCGCGTCCTCTTACAGCTCAGAAATGTGAGCTTTTGGCCTACTTTTCTTATATTTCGAGTTTGTTCCTCGCATTAATTCCCTCCAAATTGAGCTAGAAAGTTGAAATTAGGTACGTACATTTAGAAGGGGACCTACATGAGCCTTTTAAGGGTCTCAGCTTTTTATCCCATTGAACCCTCCTTATCCCCACCACTGGTTAGGAAAAAAGTATTGGGAAGCGATGCTTTTTTTCAATTCAAAAAACGATAATGTCTCACGAAAATCGTAACTATGGTAAACACCTTTGTTTTTCATGTTTTTAAAAATTTACAAAACATCTATAAATAAACGCACATGATCAGAAGTAGGGATACGGAAATTTTCTGATGTGCCTTTTCAATTTATCAAGTTAATTTTGATGAAAAAAAATTCAAAATATCCTCATTTTTAAGTTGTTTATTTTTTTGGCAATTTTCGACCTGACCTACCACTTAAAAAACAGAAATGAGTATTCTGAGATTAAGCACTAAGACATAATAAAAAAAATTGTATGTACCTCTTTTTGGTTTTTGTGTAATAAAGGTTTAAAATTTTCTTTTTTTCATTTGGTTAAGAAATTTTGAAAAAATGTTAGTACACAGCCCCACCTGTCATTACACATAATGGTTAGTTTCAATTTTTCAACATAAACACATCTTCACGACAATTTTTAATAAGAAATATACGTTTTTTCACTAGAGAGGTGGGGTGGAGAGGGGATGTTCTTGCGCTCAAACATGGTAATTTTTTAGAGAGAGAGAGAGAGAGAGAGAGAGAGAGAGAGAGAGAATCTTGTTTCTACTTTTTGGCACATGGCTTCAATCCTATCATCCAATCTGATCTAATTCCTCAAACCTCCAGATTGCTTTTTCTGTTCAGCTTCTTCCGCTTAAACATTTCCTACGATCTAAAAAAATCCCAACAAATCCCACTCATACACATCCGTTTGTAAGATCTAAAGACCCTGCAATACTAAGATAATTATCTCCTGTTCCAGCGGTAAAGGGATTACGGTTTAGAGTTCCGCATGTTTTTCCCTGTGGAGGCGCTGTTCACTAATTCTGGCTCGATGGTCATGGGTCAAAAGTGTAGGCACTGGAGCTACAAGATGCTCATTTGGTGGATCCAAGAGTGAGGGAAGCTGGTAAATAGTTACTCACGGTTTAGCCTGTAGAGGCGCTGATGCTATTTGACTTTGCGACAGGACAGACAAACATTGAGGTCTCAACCAATCAAATTGCAGAAATTTCAGAGCGTGGCTCTGCGGGATTTAAAAAACATCGCTCCTAACAGCCATGCCTGTGAACAACTCGGTACTGGGATTTATTGTAATTCCCTTACCGCTGTGACCAGCAGATGAACATTTTGTAGTTCCAATATCTATGGTCACAAGTTATTCTTTCTCTGGATAGAAATCTGAAAGAATCTAGGTCTAAGATCCTGACCTATCAGAATTGTGAACAAGTTAAACAGGAATTAGTGAACAGCACTCCTAACGTAGAAGTCTTGAGTAACTCTTGACAAAAAATTTCAGTAATCCCCTTACCACTGTACTGATTACCACTTTGGTGTTTCAATATCTATAGTAAGATCTTATCTAAAGAATTTCCTCATTATTCCAAATACGCTCTTCTTCCTTTAACACCTCAACTTTTCCAAGAAAATCTACACTTCTAGATTTATCTCCGATGACAAATGCTAGCGGGTTTTCTGCACAGCTAAAAGCAGCGGTTCTTTTATCGTATTGAAATGTTTACTTTTCGAATGCTCATATAAAATTTTTGCGAAATTTTCACTCGCGACCAAGTACTTTTATATTTTTTTGATATCGGCCGTAACAATCTACCTGCCGGAAGTGGTCTGCAAAATTCAAACGCCTTCGGTGAATATACCCCCCCCCCCTTATGGACACAGTCCAACAATATATGTTGTCAGTACAACCAATCTGTAGCCGTTAAATTTGCTCTTAGCGCTTTTTTCAAGTAAAAATATTCACATTTCAATAATTTTAATTGGGATTTTTGAAAATAAATATGCAGTCTGTAGAGCTAAATTACAGGCTCCAATTTTTTTTCTTGTTTATTCATCGTCAAAAAATTTCAGTGGGTAGTAGATGCTATTTTTATTAAAATTGAATTTGTTTCTAATCATGTAAAAAATACATAGATCTTATTTTTTTTCTGACTCTCTGAAAAAAAGTAAGACAATTTTGAATTGATATGCATTGTTAGGTTATAATTTTTTAGAACAGTTAACGTGAAATTTTCACCATCTCATTGGAGAAAAATAACAAAACATTGATATTTTTATGAACTATAAAAATATAAAAAAACTTAATGTAGTAAAATGTACGCGTACATTTCTTCGTAAATTCTTTCCATCGAATAATTTAGTCGTACCTAGTTGCTCATATTCGATGAAATTTTTCATCGTGAATTTTTAACGCATAACGCGAATATCTTTCGTAGATAAATAAACAACATGCGTATCTACGAGTAATACCATTCGTCTAGTTCTCATTTGGTAAAAAAAAAGCTTCGCATTATAGATTAAATTTTTGCGTTTAGGTACAAAAGCTGAATCATCCAATAAGTTCGTCTTGCATTTAGCCGGCACGCAATCTCCAGGCGCACGTCAGTCTACGTATCACGCGTTTATTCTGATCTCGCTCAATAATCAGTATTAAAAAAAAACAATTTATGTTTAATACGGCAATGGTTACGGTGAAGCATACATTATACAGGTACCTTATACAATACACTATTATTTTCAATTTTTCTCTACTTTTGCTAAAGACATTTCCGTTTTAAAGCATAGTCATCTGGTATATATTGTGAATAATACACTCGAAGAACATTTATCGCGTGACGACCCATATTTTATGGAAATACAATCATATACCCAACTTATATAAAATCGATCTGACGATACCGTAGAGAGACGTATTCAATTATAGGAAATTATGGCTTAATTATCTCTCCGGCTTTATAGGCATTTAGTGGGTAGTGGCCAGTTTTTATACGTAATTTTCACGATCGTTTTCGGATTTATTATAGGCTTTACAGCACGTATAGAATTCGCTCGTGCTAAGTTAAATTACATTAAATATGATTTAAACGGAGGTCGAATGGTAGATAATAAAAAAAACATGTATAATAAGTGTTTTAAAAATTTGAAGAAGTTCAATTATGCAGAAGTTATACGAATGGGAAAATTAATTTTTTCAGTTTTATTTGTATCGCATGCACGCGTTATATCTGATACCTACTTATATATTTCCAACATCCAGACGTTTGTTCATCATTTCAATAAAATTATCACACCCGTGACAATTTATACAAGAGTTTTGATTTAGCGAGAATATTATTACTTCACGTATTGTATTGATGAAAATGGAAAACAATATTAGAAACGCTTCTTATAATATACAAATAGAATAATTTTTATGAAGGGTGTGGTACGGCAGGAAAAGTAAACCTCCAGAGAGATAATAACGATAAGATCAGACAATATGGTTATTGTAATATATTACTGGCGCTCGTCTGCCTCGTATTTTTCGATGATGAAAAAAAAGGGAAACAGAGTAAGGGTTCTCCCTCGTCGTTTGTTTAAATGTCAGTTAGTCAATAACAGCTTTCGGTCGGTGTGTTTATCATTCACTCGTTCTCTTTAAAATGGACCAAAATGTCATCACTCTGATTACTCTGACCTGCAGATGTAATCATTTTTATATTAATAGAGAGGCTATTTTCCCCCTAAATTCAGTAACTCGTGCAATAAATTATAATGTTTGTTAATTAGTGTTTGTAGGTATAATTGTTCTCTCTTGTGTCAGGTATCTGTAGGTATAAATTATGCCTAGACTACCTACTCAATTTTTTTAAGGATTAGAATTTATACGTAGATGCTAGATGACTTCAATGAATTTTAAGCACTGAAAAAGACAGCACTTTACGATTGTACCAAGCACTGAAGAATATCCAAAGCATATATATGTATATATATATACTAATATCACTATCGTCAAACACGAAAATTCTTTTTATCAGTGAAACTCGGCTACGTTGGATATTATAGTTTGAAATTATGGAGTAATAACCATCAACAGTAGACGTTTCCAATTCCAGTTTACATGCTCATTATCAACACCTGCTCAGTATATCCAAGGATGATTATTTTATCATTACCGATGATTTATGTTGGAAAAAGTTGAAAAAAGTCGAAGATATTTTCCTTAAAAATCGTGTCACACTTTTTCGCTCGTGGCTTTGAAATTATCCTCGTAAATTTTATTTATCACCTCACATCGTGCCCTACCATCACGTCGACATGAACGTATTTCGATTTCTGAGATCTTTGGAAAACTCAGCACATGAACGAACACGATAAAGTTGGAAGAAATACAGCGATTTATCGACAGACGAAATATGAACGTAGAGGTTTTTGCCTTCATTGCACATAACCCGAGATGCAACGATAAACGAAAATGCAAAGAGTTAAATTGCATATTTACGTATTTCCTCCCGTTATACAAGGAACAATTGTAACACGAATTCGTATAATTTTAAATAGTCATCAATTTGTTTAGATATTAAAGTAATTGTTCGGATATATTAATAAATGCTGAAATGCTGATAGTCGGTAATACGATCTGGATGTTCTTCCAAGATTATTTCATTTTCAATAAACCCGTTATATTTTATAACGCGATCGTCATCGCATCATCGCGGGGCGCGTAATTTACAAGGACGTTTCAGTTTTAGAAAGACGACCTAACGGTTCTCGATCGTTGAACTTATTAATTACAGTCTATAACATTCATCTTTCATTTCTTTATGATGAATCTTCGTTTAATGAAATTAGTCCGCTGAAACAATAACGTTGCAATTTCTGCAAATGAGGTCGAAATAGCTTAAGATTATAATACTGTGACTAAATATGAATTGTGTTCGTTATCGTTACCTGATTTAGAGGGTGATTGTTAACTTCAACTGTTATTGATGAAATTAATCTGAACTGTATAAACAGTTTTGCTATACCGGGTACCGATTGAATGTTTATCCATCTAACTAAGGAGCTCTTTCCTCATCATATTTTATATTAAAAAAAAAAAAAAAATTTAATTGAAACTAATGACATGCATAATGTGATTTGTGATAAGCTTTTGTGACGTCATTAGTTGGACCACTGCAGCGTCTTCATTCAAAGTGGCAAACTGGCAACATTGCAGCACAATCATTCGCATCATTATGGAATTTGATTGATCGGAAATGATCAAATGAAGTCTATATTGCATTTTTTATTAATACTGAATTAAAATTTACAAAGTGATGAACTAATCTCCATTTATGTGAAAATTATTCATTATTGTTGACGTTTTTGAGTATTCTTTATTTCGAATGGGTCATTATGTTGTACTTCGGTTGCACCATGTTCGAATGAGTTTAGCTTCGAGCACGTTTTTTCATTTCATGTTCCATATTTCAGTTGCGTATAGCGTTAAACGTCGTTAAATCATGATTTCGATTGATATGATATATGTAAGCCTGGATCGTAGTGAATATTTTACATATACGCCATTTTCTCGATTTATCGATTAATCATGATTTCTCTGAAGAAGCGGTAAGAATTTATCTGTACTTGAATTGTTTTCTTTACAGATATTGTATGCGCCCATCTAATCTCCAATCCATAATTGAATTAAAACCAAATATAAGTAGCGTAAGCACAGATGGCACGTTCGGTTAAACGAGAGCATGCATGGTAAGTAATTTGATACTTTCGTGAAGTTAAAAGTTTGCTATTAATTGTATTAGGGTGTGAGCTGTTGACGAAAGGGCTAGCGTATAGCTTTGAATGATACAGGCGTAATGCGAATCACTTTATGGTTACAGTAATATGTAAAGTACCTGCTTTTTCCTTCAACTTTTTCCAGCATCCAAAACATTTAACTAATTCGATTAATGAACATTGAAGCAATCGGTGAATTTTAATATAAAACCGTGTGCTGCTTCGATCCAGTTCTCCGGGATGTTAGTATACTCTAGATCTTAGTATTGAAAATCAGTTTTTTCTGTTTTTTAATTGAAGAATTGACTGTTTCAATGGTGTATGTGCACATGCGATCATCTACTTATTGCGTTTTTATTTAAATTACCATTACTATAAATTTTACAGATGTGATTCGTGAGTTCAAAATTTGTCAGCAGCTTTGAGAATGTGAAGGTTGAAACGAGCTGATATCGTATGTTCATATGTAAAGTGCGACGTTGACTTTACCAGGTATTTTTCGTGGTACTGTATTGAATTATGAGATTAGAACGATAGATTGATCAAAAATGAATGTATGAATTTCAAAATGAACGTAGAATTTAATTGTTCGATTCAGTAATTGATCTCCATTTTTCAATTAAATCTTTCTGGTTTCTTAATACGATATACATTCATATTAACATTCCATATAACGATAACGAAGGATCAAGTTCTCGAGTATAATTTAGTAAAATTATTGCAGTAGCACACATAGCACCATGACTATCTAGAACCATGGTTACTAACCAACAACAAAAATGTTTAACATTGTGGAAATCTCAATTCAAAAACGTTTCCACGGTGATGGAAGTATACATGGGATTTTTTTTAGATTGTATTCTGTCTAATTTTGATGGAAATTTCGTTATGAATTATTAACAACGGTTTTATACGCTGGAAATTGGGGTGAATCCTCAGATCAATATTCTTGTAGATATGCTTAGTAGGTATTTCAAAAATAATGCTTAAAATCTTATCTTAAATTTTGGCCAAGTGCTGTCCTCCTGTGGACTGTTTCGATCGATGTATATTAAATTATAAGAGAATTGCGGTACATGGGTATCTTCTTATATTAATTTTTAATTTTGCGCATGTATTAGGCAATTACCGGATACAGTTCGAAGAAAAATGATTAATTATGTAAATATATGATCATAAGGAAAATATTTCAACGACATCAACGCCGAGAATTTTTTGTTTAGACGTATCGTGACTCGCTAGTTCAGCGCTTTCGCGACAATTCCAATAAATTCGTTGCACATTACCTGTAATGAACCGTTATAGAGGAATGGAAATTCACTTATTTTTTTTTTTTAATAACCTTATACGTGTCTTAATAGGTGAAGATTTTTTCTACGTCTTTTCCAAGTTTTGAGTAGTTTGAGTTGCGGAATATTATTTGAATATCAATATTATGTCATCGAACTGCGACGATGACAGCATACATTTCAAAGCGCATTGTAATCTTTACGGGACTAGTTTTACATAATGTGACTGTGTGTAACACTTGCGTTTGGCTATTTTGAAAGCATAAATTAATCACCCGTATTCAAGTATGCGTGAAAGCAAAATAAAGAAAATGCATTGTTAGCATTACAATTCCTGGTTCAAATTGTTTGTGATAACATGAGATGCTCGTATCAATTATTATTTATTATAACCGTTTTGAAATTTGGCATACGTCGTATCTTATTACCAAAACCGATAGTTTTTTTATTCGAAAAATGGAAAGAAAAATTGTTTTAGAACCAACGCACAAATTATGACGAACTGAAGTGACTTTACAAGTGTAAGAGATGATGCGAAATGCGATGTATTGTAAGTAGTAATTTTAGATTTCTGAAAAATGAACGACACCTGAACATGTGTACCTTATCAGTAAATGGTAGATTTCACGCAAGCTGATTTTTCAATGTTTTTAACGAAGAATGTGAGAGCTGTGAGGTTCATTAGTCAAAATTCCAATGTGTGAAATTTTTGCGTTTTCATTTTTCCCCCTATAATTATTTGGTTGATTATATGTGAAGTTACTTGATTTATATACTATTTTTTTCGTTCGAAAGCCGTGAATTTCCAATGAAATGAATAAGATGCTTTTATTATAAATTTTTCAAATCAATTCGAAATCAAAATTTCTGGTAATTTTTATTGGCTGAGAAGAATAAACTAGAAAACGATCAACTTGACTTGGTATTCACAAACGTTTGAATAATATCTTCTTTCTTCGCACGAAATTATAAACCCGATTTCAGAACACGCCATGTTGGGCGTCTTGCTTCGGATACATAATTTTATCACGATGGTAGAAAAAAAAATCAATCTTTATTGCTCTGTTGAGCTGACATTCAAAGTAACCATAGAAACGAGTGTTCGTTTCCTGTTTAATACACTAACATATTGATCAGATATACAATGATTATGTTCTCCCTTTAATATCTGTTATACCTGCAGTACCTTTCGCAACTTAGTGCCAACAATTACAGCGAAAATACTGCGCGCGACTTCTATTTCAGCGGTTCCATCTCGTATTAGCGCGCACGAGATGTTAGTAGGTTAATGTCGAACTTTTCTGTACGTCTAGCGACGTGCCATAAGCAACGATTATTTTTTCAATTTTACCTCTATCGAAAGTGTAGGGCTGAGAAAGCATGTTAATGTTATTCGCTGGTTACTAACCACAACCAGCTCGTGCTACTTCACCAAGCTGGAGACTTGAGAGCAAGTCGGAATTCAGAATCAATATCGTTAGCTATCATTGTGTTGATACCAAAGTTGCTATGGTATCCGGCGAAGAAATCTAACAACAATGAAATTTTCTCAACCAAAACGGTTTGCTTAGGCATAAGCAAAGAATTTGGATAGATTTTTCTTCATTTTAGGATTGTAGATAAAAATTTAGTTATATTTGCACATGATATATGTGGTATACTGGAAATACTTGGGTACCTGAACTACTTTTCTTAGAAAGGATTCGTTGTAAGATAATTAATCTTTTTCAGTAATCTTCTAGTTTAAACTCGTGCACACCTTTTCGTTTCTTTCCTTTACGTGCTAGTAAGATATTTTAAAAGGCTGTTAACGATTTAAGATTTCAGAATATAAATCCGTAAAGCCCTATCCAACCTTGCTACAGTATTTTTCGCATTTGAAAAACAATCACTGTTTAAAAATACTTCAATTCTGTGAATACCGAAGTCATCCTTTTACAATCTGAAGTTATGATGGATTTACGACATGAATAGATGTCTAAAGCTGTAGACATTTAAAATGGTTTTTGCGAAAGAAAAAAAACCACGAATTAAAGGAAAGATTTTGTTATACTGTGTAAGAGCTAGTTTCTACTCTCTAGAATATTACATATTTACTGTTCAACCCTGGGTGATCGATTTCGTTCTCCATGTTCATATCGTAAACATGGAATCAGCTTTTTATTTTTATTTACATCCATTTCATATAATTTTTGATGTTTTTCGTTTTTTTTTTATGTGATCGAAGAAAAAATTTTTTGAAAAAGGATGGAAGGGGCGCTGAAGTCGAATGATCCTTATCGTATTTTTTCAGTATCCATTGGGTATTTATCGAAATCTACGCCGCTTACGCTGAGAAAAATACAACATTTACATCTGACGAACTGTTTTTCATTTAGAAATAGTCTCATGTTAGAGTGTAAAATGATTAGAAGTTGCATTGAACAATAATTTTAAATTTGATATAATTTATGATTTTTGTAATATGAACAGTATAGGTATTAACTTGATGTGGAATTTGTTAATTTGCTTTCAGAATTCTATAATTTACAAGGCTGCAAACCTCGAGAGATTTTTCAAGTAGAGTTGCGCCTTCAAGCTTCCATTGACAACCGGCGTAAATTACGAAGAAGGTTCGTTCCTTGAACCATTTTTTCATTTATTTTATTACTGATGAGTGATAGTAAATTGATGAATTTATTTGAAAAAGGGAGAAAACAAAAAAAAGATAAATCAAAGTAATTTGAGATTTTTTCCGAAGAAATAGATAATTACGTAGTTATTTTTAAAATATACGTAATTTTTTCAAGGAAAACAGTAAACATTTTAGATGTAATTTAATGGGTTTTCCTCGGTGGAGGGGACAAGTTTTTCAGTATCACAAAAATAGTCTGGGAAAAAATTGGATTTTGTTTCAAGCAATATTGAGCGACCCAAGTGCTCGCAGGCAGTAGCCTAGGTAGCAGCCGCTTCATCATGAGCTTTTTCGTATTTTTTTTGTGCTATATTAGGTATATTCAGATAATTAAAACTTTCAATATGTAATTTTATCAAACGTAATACAACAGAAATCGCTCAGGAGGGTGCTAGTTTCTTCTGACCGATTTTTTCACTTGAAAGTAAGTTTAAAAATACGTCAAAAAGTTCATTTTCCGATCTCTTACCTTCAAAATTTTATAAAATTTTCGCCCTTGCTTTACACAAGGTGTATAGTCTTTAGTTTTTGCACAAAATTTCAGCAAATCTTCGTTCAGAATATCTTGTTGCTATCGTAGGTAAAGTTTGAGGGGTTTGGTCGGTGAGGGGGCAATAGGCGGAGATGAGAGGAGGGTATAAAAGGCTTAAACCTTCCCAAAAGTTTTGAAAAAAATTAATAAGTGATGGTTTGTACGATTAAAAGTGATGAAATGTCATATTTAGAAGCCTAAAATGTCCCCAATGCACATTTTTGGACCGTTCACACTTAGTTCTTTGTAAATTTTTGATCTCCCTTCACTCGAAGCCACTCTAGGTACATTGATGCTGTAGCGTGACCGTTTATTTCCCCTCTCTTTTTTTTTTAGAAAATGAAGGTAGAAGGTTTAATTTCTCTCCAAAAATTTGACCTTTCCTGCCTTTGAAGGGGAGGGGGGAACCTAGTCACTTACGTGGCAAAGCAAAAATTTGGAAACAATGTTTACATTCCAACTTGAGCAGAAAAACTGTGAGAAGGAGGGAGGGTTAATTCAACATCTGTGGGGGGATTAACCCTCCACCCTACTCTGATCCCGTCTATGCTGGCTACTCAGGTGCGGATTAAGAGGGGGCTGCGAATTGCAGCCCCGAACTTCCCCGTTAGGGGACCTTTTTGGTATTTTGAAACAATTTTTTTAATAGTACAAGTTTCGGAGTATGGAAAAATTTTTACCCTTGTTCCGCTCGGGCAGTTGATTATCGCTTGTTTTTTTCCATCTCGAGTTTTATTTCACAATTTCACCACGAAGCATAAATATTTCAATATTTTAAATTATTGTAAATTTCGGTCAATCAGTTAGGGCAGAAGTGCGAAATTGAAGGTATTTTTAAATGAAAAATTTCGCTCAAGCCTTGACCGTTTTGAGCTACGCTTTACTGACAATGTGTAAATTGACCAAATTTTTTCAAAAAATGAATTCTTGGGTCATTACAATTAAGTTCCATAATCTTACCCAGGGTTCAATTTCAGCATGTAATAAAACTTGGCGTTTAGAATTTAAAGATGCGCCAAAACACTGTTTTTTGACCCCCTTATTTTTAATAATTGATAAAATTTTTGCCCTCGCTTCGCTCCGACATTATTCTATCTCTCCTTTCAAAAAAAAAATTATTTTAAAATTCCTTTCAGCTGATAATTGAAACATAATATTTTTGTCCCTTATTTTCTTTTTTAAATTCTAGCCCACCTCATAAAAATTCTGAATGCGCTTATACATAAAAGGCGGCAACAGATTTTGTGCCCCCAGCGGTAAAATAGGTAAAACTGTTACCGATTTTAACGTCATTTAAGAGGGGTAAAAACGATTGAGTTGAAAATTTTATAATTATAATTGACATTTTTTATAGTCCCTCATTCCCTTTCCAGAAAAAGTTCATGTTGCTTTCTTAAACCTTGTTTGTCTCACAATTTCTTTTGAAAAATATTCGGATAAATCCTTTTTCTACTGACGTTTTGAATTGCATGTGCCTACAAAATGAATAAAAAATTAAGTAGGGAGATGAAAGGAAAACAGAGTCTCTCAAAACTTCTATCAGACCCTGACCTCACAAATTCTTAATCCGGACCTATTGCTACCCCATAAGAAAATCCTGCCGGTGCCCATGCTGAGCAAAAATATAAAAACGTTAAGAAAAACACGTTGGCTTATTCAGTATCATGGCCTTCAGAGGAACCTCACCTACTAGCATGCGCATCATTTTGATTCAAAACTTGAAATGAATTACGACTTTTGAGAATTCGATTTTTTTACTTTGAAAACTGGTATTTTTAATTTCAGATATGTCCTTTGAATACGATGCTTAAAAATTTTTTAAACAGGATTTCGTAAAAAATATTTATTTAACATTTCTTGTTTTACTAAATCAGGAGGCTTCTCGTTTTTAAGTAAATCACGCGGTCTTCATCTAATGAAGATAATTGATGTTATACAAGATGTGTAAGCTTAACCACATTTTAATGCTCTTATATCATCGAGTAAGGTACATAGGTGGTGTGTAGATAAACCCATAAGAAGTACTCGATGAGTATTCTTTACATTTTTTAAGGTTTCTGAATCTCTTCCTTTTTTACTTTCTATAATACAAAGCAGACTTACGACAGTTGCATGAAAGCGAGTTCACCAAAGAAGAAAAATATGTTAAGGATTCACGCGCCACTAAAAAAAAAAAATCATTCTCATATCGAGCGATCAAGCTGGGAGCAAAATACTGAACATAAATCGGTGAAAGATTAAGGTCAGGTTTTTTACAACATCGTTAAAGGCTCCGAACAAAAATACAATAAGAGTCGCTCTCTTTAGAAGAAAATTATAGCGGAAGTCAAAACTCACAGAAGATGTTAAAATCGATACTCGACTTCTTTTTTTTGCGTTTTTTTTTTTCATTTTATTTTTTTATTACCATTTATCTGTCTTTTGTTATAGCATTACTTTCTTTTCAAACGTAGATGTTTGTGTACCTTTTAGGGATGAATGTACCGATGACGTGATGGTGTTTGGTATATGAGAAGAGTATTCGTCACATCAGTCTCAGGCATTGTATGGTGGCGATTTTTTTTCTTTCACTTTTCAAGGCGCCATTGGAAAGAATTTTTGTTCGAGGAGTCTGCTGCGTACCGAAGAATGGCGCTAAAATGAAACGTAGATTGGCTGATGCGTGCATATGGTAAATGGTTAGTATAGCATAGCAGTGCAAAAGTACGAGTATAAGTATTCGTACGTCTACGTATATAACGGCATAAAAAATGCGTTATATTTATCAGGTTACAAAATCGTTATATGGTGTTCAGGTAGTATCAAAGATTAATTTCCCCCTAATACTGGACATGAGTCCGGTTCCTATATTTATTCTAGTTACTAACCTTTTTAACATCAAACAGGTAGAAATATGTAAATTTATTACGAATTACAATAAGGTCGTTCAGGTTAGGCTCATGCGCAGGTAAAAAATTATCCTTTTATACGAAACGACCCTTTTCTCTGTGTACAAGGGCCACCTTAGAAAACTTCCGGACGTGGAAAATGATAACAATATTTTTCTTTGATACAGAATGACCAGTGATCTAATTCTCGAAGTGACCGCGTTTAAATTATTTAACGTACGTATAAGTAGATCACGAAGGATCTTCAGGTAAAAAAATTTGTTGTAAAAAACCGTTAAATCTTCATCCCTTCTAGTTTTATTGTGAAGATTAAGAAATGACGATACATATACGCCATTTGCCTATTGGTCGATGGACTCGTCGTCTTCGTACCCGCCGAAAAATTATACCAAAACGAAAACGGTATTAGTTCGAGGAAAAAAAAAAACCGTTGCTAAACACCTAATGACCTTATAATCGATACATGTGTGAAATACTGGAGTATCTCGCCTCCTTTTCTTTCTATTTATTTTTTCTGCCATTACGAGTGTTTATTTCGTTTCAAGCCCAGCAACGGATAGTGCAACTAATAAGCGCTGCACCGATTTTAATTTTTCTTTTTCCTATACCTGTATTCCTTTGGTACCTTCTTCGTACCTTATCAGTAGTACCTACGCTACAGTACGCGGTTCTAAAATCGTCAAGGATTTTTGCATTTACCTCCACGTCTACGTCGTGATACGTGTAGGCAAAGTACTTGTACGATATGTGTATGTATGTATGCATTTCTCGAGTCGTCTCTTCTAAGCTACCTTTATCGTGTTGCCGGTAAATTAAAGAATACGGGCCAACGTATGACTGTCATACGCTGTAATTTATCTTCTTTCTAGAAAAGCAACGAGCTTTTTGTGATATCACTTTTAGCCTCTTTGCATAAATTTATGAGAAGTAGTTATTCTAAATGGAGGTAGATATGGTACGGTGTGTATCAACGTGTCCGTTAACGCTTCTTATCTTAGCTAATGTACGCGACAGTATTGTCAAACTGTTCTTAATTTGCGTCAGTTGGAAAATATTCTAATACATTTCGTAACTTTACTACGAAATACATACATTTCCAAAACGTTTGCACGCGATTTCATACTATTTACTGTATACTCAGTACCTTCTACTTAGCCGCCTACTAACGTATACACTATATACCTACTGCATACTGTATGTATTGTAAATTTGTACACATGAGTCAGCATTCAATTCCGAACAATGATTAAAAATTTTAATGAAATGTTGTTCCATTCTAATGCCTGCGTAATCTTTTTTCTTATGTTATGCCAAATAATTACCCATCGAGTTGCTGCGATTGGCTTGGCCTTTTAAAGTACCTTATTACCTATTTTTCTTATTTTTACGCCCATTTCTACGAAAAATCGAAGTGAAAAACTAGATAAGAAAGTTTCACCGTGTTCATTTTTATCTAAATTCGTGTAAAAGTTTTTTTTTCAACTTTTTATTTTCGAAAATTGATACGAAGTACCTTGGTTGGAAAAAAAATAGAAACTTGTCGTAGATTTTTTTTCTGGAGGTTATTCGAACGTTTATTATCTTTGGTTTTTTTTTCTTGTTTTTTTGTTTTTATTGTTTTCGATTTCGGTTGTTCTACTTACTTTGAGAATTGGTTCATGTGTTTATCTGTACATTCTGAGGTTGATAAAACTTTTTCTAAGAATTTTTTTGCTTCACGTTCCCTAGATACTTAATGATGTGGAAAATTTCTTTAGACTTGGCCATGTTGAAAAAGTTGATAAAAAAACACTAATCAGCTGTTATGTTGCGTAAAGATATGAGATTTTGCGTAATAATGAAAACTAAGCCACAAAGTACTACTTTATCATTGGTTGGGATTTTCACACTAGTGAAAGTTAGTCCCTATGGTCTGAAAACTGACTGGTAACAATTTTGTCCCATTATATCGCCCTAAATATGTTATTTATATTCTACAATATTCTCAACCGAATTTTTTCAAACTTGCAGGGATGATGGATCATATCAAGGTTTATCCTAGGAAATTTTTTCAAATTTTTTCGATCATCTTTTCATCACTAAACACGCATTTATAAATTTCAATAACAAATATCTACATGTTGTTTCAGACTCGGAACAACAAAAAAAATATACATTATATTATAGACCCATATCTATAACATATATGTTTTTCAGATTTTTTTTTTTGTGATGGAAGAGCTTCAAAAATGCGAAAAACCATCCTTTTTCTTCATTTTGTCAGCTTAACTTAGTCATTTTCTCTAGAATATTTTTGTCCCTTAAAATATGTTCTATTGAACTTATTTACATTCGATTATCGCTATTTTTATTCAAATCTATTCATTTTTATGGTTTTGGGCCATTTTTTATGTCGAAAACATCATTGAACGATTACAAAATCCACAGCACTCGCATAAAACAATAACCTTAAATTCGTGTTTAGCGGGTCAAATTACCTTGATCTGGATACTATTTGCGTTATTTTTACTCAAATTCTCAAAAAGTAATTTTTGTCATAATTTATGAGAACTTACCATTGATTGTAGCTTTTTCAAAAAAAACTGAACAAAAAATGGAAAATTCAAAATTCATGAAAAATTATAGTATGAAGTGTCAAAAATATGGGTAATTTGATCCGCTGAACACGAATTTGTGGTTTTGTGCGAGTGTTGAATCTTGTAATCGTACGACGATACTTTCGGAAGAAAAAATAACTGAATAAATCTGATTAAAAATCACCACAATTGAATGTAAATAAGTCCAATAGAATATATTTTAAAGAGCAAAAATGTTCTATTGAAAATGACTAGTATTTTTAAGCTGGAAAAATGAATAAAAAGGATAGTTTTGCACATTTTTGAAGGTGTCCTACCATAAAAAAAATTCTGAAAAAATACTCAGCTATGCTCTTTCAAGTCTTCACAAAGCTCGTTTTATTGACTACATTAAAAGAGATTTTGAAAAGATGAAAAATTATATAATTTATTCTGTTTGTAATCTGCATGGGCGTAATCAGAAAATAAAAAATGAGCGAGCCAAATAAGGGTCCAAAAACTTTTTGTTGGGCAAAAAAATTGAATTCACGTGTGTGAAGGAGAGCTGGGTAAAATAAATAAATACTCCAAATTCTTTAATTTTTATAATATGAGAATACAAACGATATTTAAAATCGATGTATCACAACTCGCAAGTCATCCGCTTGTCGATTGTGTCATATCAGGCCTGTGCGCAGAATTGTTCTAAGAAGGGAAGGGCGTAGTTTGAGAGCTAAATTCCAAAATTTGATATTGTGCAAAAAAAACACACGTGCTCGAGCGAAACGAAGGTGAAAATTTTGCAATAAATTGTATTTTCAATCATGGAAAACTGCATTTTCAAAAATAGGAAGGAGTTTTGACCACTAAAACTCCCCTTACGTACGGGCCTGTATCACATTGTTTACCTTTATAACGCAAAGATAACATGCTTTAAAGTGGGGGTAGGAGAAAGAGAATGCGACTAAAATGTCAAACGTTTGTTACGATTATGTTGTTCTATGTGACCCAGAATGCTCGTTTTGGAGGGACTTTTTTTTCAGTGGGTACAATACAGTTTTTCAATTTTTTGTTCGTGACTCCTTGGATGGGCCAGAGCTGGGCCAGGTAAAGTTTGAAGTGGCCTGGGCCATCCGGGCCACCCAGCCCACTCGCTAGTTACCCCCTGCCCCTGGGTATCTAAATGATTGAAAAAGGTTGAAGATCAAAATAAAGGTTACAACTCAAGCGTAGTCCTAACAGATTTCAGATATTGGTGTTTTCAATCTTTCATTACAGCATCTTAATCTTATTCGAATTGTCAAGAATAAAAAGTAATTCCCTTCGTAACGTTTTTGTATTCATTGTCAGCAGTGTATGAATCATTGGAAAAAAATTTGTCGAAATTTTACAAACTTAGCACTGCAAGTTGAGCCATTTAAACTATATTAATAAAATACCTAGTTTTCTGCGTTTGTAACATTGTAAACAATCAAACTGGAAATGTTCCTGTAGCGTAAATATATGGGTAGATAGGCGAGAAAGGAAGTGTAGAAAGTTTTAATTTTAATTTTAATTACTCGCTGGTCGTCAGTTATAGATTTTATTTTTTTACGAATATTTTGCATTCAAGTTGATAGAAGTATTATCATCTGATCTCAGGTTTGGTTCTTTTCTTTGACCTAATGTTGCCTTAATAATATTTGTTTGATCGTATTTTCGAACGCCTTTATGCTGTCTTAGTTGGATCCTATGTACCCCTCCTCCTCCAACACAACATTGGAAAATTACAGTATTTATGAGACGTTACCTACTGAAATGATCGTCGGTCGGGGTTGTGTTTAAAGGTTAACCTCGGATGTCTAGTTTTTACCCATTAGGTTCGTCGGGGGAAAGAGAACAGGAGTAAAGTCGTCTTCACTAGAAAAAAGTTTGGTTGGAGTGAATTTACATAGTTACCCGATTAAAACTTTTTTTTTTTTTTTTTTTTTGTTAAAAAGAAAGACCATGAAATTGAAAGTTTTTGACCTGGAATTAATAATGGCGTACGTAGCTAGAGCTACCTGTGCATTACAGTATCTTCTTACGTATTTTTATACTTTGTTGTCGAGTTAATTCAGTTCTGCAACTTAAACAGATGCTAATTTGAAAAAAAATCGCGAAATTAGAAAAATTTACATTTTTATGATTATTGTTTGATCTCGTTAGACATTTGTGTTATACATAGAGCTAATATTTACTCGTTTTTTTTTTGCGTAGGTACTTTTTTAATTTTTAAAATAGACGACCCTCAGTTTCATTTCATTATAACGAATTAATCTAGAAATTAAGTTGAGGTCGCTGATAATTAGCATTGGAGAGAAAGAAACAGTTGAATTTTTTATGCAGAAGGTAAACGGTGATTTACTGATGCAAATTTACCATTTAGTTAAAGCTTAAATGAGATAGAATTTTTTCCTCGGCTCTTTTACGATCTCTTTTTTCTCATGGTTTATGGTTAGTTCTTTTTGTAATAAGGTTTAAAAAATTTATCGTTCATTATTTTGCGTTTGTAGGTGAGAAACGTGTCCTTTTCACGTTGGTGTGCTTACGTTAGTGGCAACCTTCTTGTAAAAGATAAAGAAATTTTTCGGTGGAAACAAAACAAACCAATAACTGATACAGAAGTTGAAATATATTCGTTTATTTTCCACTTATTTACGCGGTATTTACTATAAATCAAAATTACGATGCGTTGCGTATGACGTAACATGATTGTTAATTTCACCTTTTCTTACTTTTTTTCTTACACGTGGTGGATTTGTAATTCGGCAGAAGGATACTTCACCGGTGTTATCAGCTCATTTAAAACGAAAGTTTTATCTGCTAAGTTGGTACTTTTTTTTATTTTTTTATTTGTCGCAGAATTCGCTTCGTATGTATGTAGGTAGGAGGTTAAGGTATACCTGTTACCACTGCTACATACTTACGTGTGTTGGTATATTTTTCTATGAACGGGTCGTTAATTTTGAACTGAAATTATGACACGTAGTGTAACACACACACGAGTTTTCACACATGGCATTAGATAAGATTTTCTTCTAATACGTAGAATGAATTTTACCCATTTTGAAGCGAGTAGGCTGATAATTTGATGTTTATAGCGAAATTAATTTTTGCTGGAATTGAAAGTATAGACGGAATATTTTATGTAGCTACGTTGCGAATATTATGTAAAAACCAAAATAGTGTGAAAAATTCGAATGATGTGTTAATATTTGTTGGCAGTTTCCTTTTTATTTTTTTTTTACAATGTTTGAACTATCACCTCTTCACCTTCCTTTGGCCACATAGCAGATTAGTCATCGATCTCATCCATTACATTACTCGTAAAGCACAGTTAACGTGAACGACTGACGAGAGAGTATATTACACTCTGGTGATGCGAGTACAGTATACGATACTTTCCTATACATACATATATGCTCGATTATCGCATCACTTCCGCTATAGGTTTTGAACCGTATTGCATATGTCTTAAAGTCTATTAGTACTCTTAACAATACTTAGTCACCTATAGCCTCTCTTTACCAGATATAGAGGTGTACACGCGTTTATCGCATTGCTTCCGCTGGCGTTCCCCTCATTTCACCTGTTCTTATTGGAGCGTACATCGACGTTCGAGCAACAGACAATAAATGGTTATGTCTATGAAGGAGTTATTTTGTATAATGATATTCATAGCATGGCTCGCGTCTGGTTTTATTTGTACGTTTGGTTACTGTTCTCTTATAGTATGTACTACATAGAGTATATGTAATGTACGTATACGTACATATATTTTTTCCCAACCGTATAACCGTTTTCGATCGGTTGATTACCTGTGTAAGAGATGTGGGTGCTTATAGTTTATACGTACCTATCTACCTATTATCATAGCAGGATGAAATTTTGTAGATATTACGACGTTGACGAGTCGCTCGCTGGTTGACTTTGCCTCTATGAAGCTCATCTTGTGTATAGCACATCGATCTGCCTAATACGTCGAGTAGTATGTAGTTGTATTTCGCATATGATATATACAAGGTGGCCCGGATAAGATGTGAAATATTGAAACCATGTATTCTACACAACGATAGGAATAAAAGTTTACTTTGCAAAAATATTCTAAAAACCCATTGTTAATGATCTATTTGCGATTGAAGATTATTGAAATGAGGCAACGTTGCCTACGAATTTTCATAGCTACAAATCAAGAAGCGTAGATACAATTTTAAAAATGAAGAGTACAACGAAAGAACGAGCTAACTTATTCTTTTTTTCAGAAATGAGATGATTATAAGTCAGATAGATAATTCTGAGCGGAATATCATGACATACTCGAAGCTTCAGAATTATCAACACCGGCTCATGGAAGCTTGCTCAAAGATCCGCTGAACTAGGCAAAAAGCCGGAAATTTGCCTGATTCTGTTGACCTTATTTTGGTTTTAAGCTTATAACGCAAATAATTTTCAATATTTCTTTCTCATCATCTTATTCTTAAGCGTATTATGCAACTATTGTAGTATTTGGATATTCTGAAAAATCTTTGTAATCATTTTCATCATTATCATCATAGGTAGGTCTCAGTCGCTTACGACCCTATTGCATCTAAGAAACGATCCCATGTCTGTGAAGCAGCTCTTACTACAGAACCCATTTGCGCTTTGATGATGTTAGACTACCTGGTCGGAGATCTTCCTCTTCCTCTTTTACCAGAAGCCTTACCAAAGAGAAAGTCTTTTTCGAGGTTTCCAACTTCTCTCCTTGGAATGCGTCTCTCGCATAAAAAACTTAGTCTAACTGGCTCCTGTATTTCGTTGACGTCTGGGATATCCTCAGCATCCTTCACCAGATCCTTATTTCAAAGGCGTCGATTCTTCTTTTATCGTCAGCCTTCAACGTCCGTGTTTCCGCAGCATATCGGAAAACACAAAAAACAAGTGATTGCTGTATAAACCTCTTCCTTGTCTTTCTGGAGATCTTGTTATTACATATGACATTACGCGATCTGGTCATTCTGATTTATTCAGCACGATTCGGTGCTGTATTTTTTCCGATGAGTCTCCACATCGTTTCAAACTTATAATTTAACTTTCTTAGAATGTGAACAAAGTGAGTTAGCTGGTTCTTTCCTTGTACCCTTCAAATTTAATGGGAAAAATAAGCGAGGTTGCCAGAGTGAGCATGAAGAATTGAATAAATTGTTTTTTTTCATCAAAAGAATGTTTAAAAATGAAAGTAAAGAAAAAAAAATCCAAGATTGAATACCAGTTTTATTCCCAGTACCGAATCCCGTAAAATTTTGGGATTTTTGGGACAATTCCAGTGTCAGTATTTTACCGCCTGGTTCAAATTCCCTATACCAAGTACTGGTACCATTATCTCCCAGTTCAAAATCCCAGTATCAAGTATCATTTCCTTACCACCCAGTTTAAAATCCCTTGACCGCGTAAACGTGATAATCTCAAACCTCAATCTCATTCCGATTGGGAAAAATACCGCCGTACTCAACCCTGAAAAAATCTCACGATTATGAATTTCCAGAAATTTTGTGGAATAGTCAAAATTTGATAAATATTGATTATTCAGCAGCCAGGGTATCAAAAAAATGGAAATTTCGGTGATAGGTGTTCAATAAGAAGTTTTATACTTGAACTAGGATTTCTTGAGTGGGAACATAACATCTGTTTTCAACCAAAAAGACGGGAAAAAATGTCTAAATACGTTTTAACGGGTCTCACTTCATTTGTTCCACAAAATTCCTACCTCCGCCAGTTCTTATTCCGAGTGCCAAAATTGTCGATTTTGGGTGCAAGTCAGCTCTCTTATTGTGGCGAATAACTCAGTAAGGAAAGGGTTAAGAGCTATCGTGCATATAACCTTTTCGACTTCAATTGATGAGTAGAATATGAGGTTTGAATGTTTTACATCTTATCCGGTAGAATGAAAAACACACACCTTGTGGTTGACTTCGAGTTGAAAACACACCATACAAAATTTTGTGACCTTGCCTCAAAATGGTGTCATTTTCGAAAAAAAAACGTATTTTTTTATAATTTTCACCCCTAAATGTGGTGTAGGACCTCGTTCACTGAGCTAAAAAATGCGATTTGAGTTTCTGCGTCTCCCTGTACCATTGGCATCTCGATTCAATATCACTTGATCGTAAAAATATACATTTTTTTATTTGTCAAAAAAACGCTATAAAAGGGGTTTTCGGTTTAATAATGAGCCCAAAAAAATTGTTCAGCCTAGAAAAGTGAAATATAATTGAAATGGCTGAAAATTTTCGCGTTGCAAACAGTCAACTGGTAGATGGATTTTTAGATGTGAAAATCAAAAAATTTTTTGGTACTTGTGGCAATAATTCCAACGATCTTGGAAATCGCTATTCTAGGCTGAAAATCTTTTTGCACCCATTATTAAGGTGAATATCTCTTTTATTGTTTCTTTTTGAAAAATAAAAAATTTTTAGTGCTGAAATCTGCAACTTTTCAACCACCCCCTCCCCCCGGAGGTGGTTAGGTTATAAGTGGTATCGGATCGAGATGCCAAAGGAACAGGTACACGCAGAAACTCAAATCGTATTTTTTCAGCTTTGTGGCCGAGGTCCTACACCACATTTAGCAGGTGAAAATGAAGAGAACCCTCGTTTTTTTTAATGCTCCCTATTTAATAATCCATGGATCCGCCTCCTTTTGGGCTAAGGTCACAAGATTTTGTATGGTGGGTTTTCAAATCAAAGTCAGCCAAATTCGTGAATTCGGACAAAATCTGAGGTATGTTTTTTTCGCTCCATTCTTACCTGACATTGGATTTTTGTCGAGAATAATAAAAGCAGGTAGTTTGAAAATCTTAGCAGAGCGCGTAACAAGAAAATTGTTTTTCCCCTGGAGTTTAATTTTCATCATTTACACCGTGCTTGGAGTGCAGATGTCTGTATGATAAATATGTATTAATCTGTTGCCTCACAACGAATAAGCTGCGTACTGTATTATACGAATTGGCGTACTAAATTAAATGTTTTTTGGTTCGTTAAATACGATGCTAGACCATGAAATAATTCTACTTAAATTGACATACCTTCTATGTACTATAAACTAGGTACGATTTAGTCGCGCTTTGTAGTACATACTTGTTTTTACGTACTTGGAATACGTTTAGGTAGACGTACTGTACGTATTCTAAGATGCAAGAATTAGTGTGTTTACGTTTGAATCGCGATGTTGGAGATGTTTAGGTACGCATAGTTTTAATCAAAATCGAATTAAATCTGCGCTTATTGTCTAGATTTGCGTGATTATGAGCGAGTGTTAAATGAACTACGAGTTTTATTAAAATATACATATGTATACTTGTAACCTATACCTATACCTAGCTATTCATGTACATATAATATCATCGCAGACGTGAACGAGATAATTATACGTTGTGGCGATTATGCATATGAGTTAAACAATAAACATATTATATACACCATAGATATGTACTACGCGTATATGTATGGTGCATTATAATACGTACGATACTATGATGACTCGTTTTCGTTGATCATTGTTGATATAAACCCAAATTTTTATTTCGTATTTGCACGAAGATACTGTATATCGAGCTATCTATACATTTATATTGACAGTACTGCTCGTGTCGCGTCGAGAAGTTTGACATATTTTTTCGGAGTACACAATCCACAAACCTATCTTTAATTTATGATTGTTTTAATTCCATCTCGATGATAGTGGTGACGGAGTTGCGGATGTTTGTAATCTTGATAAGGAAAAGATACGTATTTTGTCTTCCTGGTTTTAAGGGTAGAATTTATTTAATTTAGCTTCATCGAGTTTTTAATAATTAATTCAGCCTTTGGGAAATGTACGCGTAGAACGATACAATTATTTGATTTTAAAAAATTTGTAAGATTTATATGGTATGCGTATGCAGTTTAATTTTTTTTTCATTTTTTTTTTTTTTTTTTTTTTTTTTTTTTTTTTTTTTTTTTTTTTTTTTTTTTTGTTGACAGATCTGCGGAATGTTAGATTTGTGAAGAACGGTTGCTTCTAGAAAATCCACGTTAGTATTTAATCGTTTATTTAAATTTTGTAAAAACTACACGTAGTATTTGTGTACCTTCAAGCGTGAAGGGACCATGTTGTCGGTAAGGAGCAATGAGCAGTTCCAGAAACTAGATAAATTTCTATTTAAAATGAGCCCTAATCGCTAGCTGTAGAATTTACTTGTGCAGAAAATTTTGAAAATGAAACTTAGAAAAACGTACGAAGGTTCCACAGAAAGATCCGAGTAAAGTCGATAATTTTTTGAAATTGAGTTATTGACGAGCACTACAAGATTTACTATACGGATTTGACGAAAAGTGAATTACACGTGCTATAAACGACGATTAAAAATTATAACACAGCGAAAGAATCGAGTATTGTTTTTTGTTTTTTCCGTTTTAGCGAATTTACAAACGAATACCCAACCGTACTACAAGATGGTGTATACAAACTTTGAAAATTTTTCCCTCAAAGCAGTGGCGTAGATGAGAAACGCGCCGACCCCTTGACTCACATGGAAGTTACCACTTGAATCACCCTCTCTTTCGTTCCCTGCAGAAGATTTCGTCAACAGTATCAGTAGCGTAATAACTGTCGACTTGTGGGGATCTGTTGAATTTTTTTTAGAAAGTTGAAAGTATGTATACAGCCCGAGCCAAGTGAGGGCAAAAATGATACAAAATTTTGAGGGTCAGGGGTTGAAAAATTAGTATTTTGATACGTATGTACGAGCTCTAAATCCTGAATTTTTCTGTTTTTTCGCGTGTGAAAATGAATTTTTACGTTGAAAAAAATCGTTCGGGAGATGTCATCTCTTCTCCCCCCCCCCACCGCTTTCACGCATCTGAACGGTATTTAAGACGTGAAGTGAAAACACAAGGCTAATAAGAAATGCTTGAACGAATCGCGATCCACAAATTTTAGATGTTTCAAATTTCAAAAATGTGAATTGTTTTACTTTTATAGAAGCATTTTTGTCAATTTTTTTTTATTTGCGGACTCAAAAGTCTGCCAGTGTATAAAATTTATCACCCTATTTTTTCCTCGTCTAGTTGACAAAATTAAGTCACTGCTGAAATGACTTCAACATGCAGTGACTACTTTTTTTTGCGAAGTGTGTGCAAGAAAAAAATATAAATTAAGCGAGCAAAATCCATAAATTGCCCGAACGAAGAGAGGACGAAGTTTTGATGAAATAAGATTTTAAACGATTAAAATTCGTGATAAGGCGCTCTTTGACAACGGACATATGATTTAAATCACTATTCAACTATTGGAGTAATTTTTGCCACGCAGGAGTCCGTTCACCCATCCCCTTCCTGCTACGCCACTGCCTCAAAGCTGAAAAAAACTCGTGAAAGCTCTAAATGTTGAAACTGAGGTGCTCTTGCATTTTGTAATTTTCTTACAAAATCAAGCGTCATGCGAAAAAATTTCCCGAAAGATTTTTAGGGGAGGAAATTTCCTTTCTGCTTTAGGCGGTTGTTTTTTTTGTAGGACTCTTCGTTTGGGCTCTGCATCTGTTTGAAAATTGAATACAGTTTAAGTAAATATGTGCAAAAGAAATTAATTACACTGAATTTCATGTTGTATTCCCGTTAACGCCTTTGTATTTTTAACCAAAAGTATGTAGATTACGACTACAATGTGTAGGTTAATTTTTAAACCGATTCAGTACCCAAACGAAAGGGGCTTACAAAAAAACAAAACACTCGAAATAAGAAACGAAAAAATAACTTGAGCCTAATTTTTTTCACATGTTTGCGAAGTGAATGTCGCTTGGTCAGGTCTCACATTTGGCTCAATTTTCTACACGAAAGGAGCCATTCCCTTTCCTCTCACCACACTACGTAAAGCTCAACCCCTCATTGCCCACTTCCAATCGTTAAGTTTTTCCAAATTTGTTTTTTTTTTCGAGATAGTGCCATTCTCAACATTAAAAGCACGTTTACTCTAATTCAAAAAAATGTACTTGGTTTTTTCTGTGGACCAAAATGTAATTTTGAGAAAACCTCGTTTGAAGTTTAAGCGAACATATCCGCAAAGAGAGTAAAAGAGCTCCATGTAGAACTAAGTGGAAAGTACTTCGATGGTATATTAAAGCATAATAATTTTCAATCGATAACATGGTTCTTTTTTCTCCATTACATTTCAATCAATATTACGAACAATCGGGGGTAGTTGAGAAGAAGAGGAAAACAAGGAGCAATAATAATCGTATAAAATCTCAATTTTGAATTTTGACCCTCAGCTTTGAAGAACCAGCTATACAAAATGGTCTCTTTAGGCTTCAATGTACATATTTGCGTATTTCTTAATTACTTTTTGGCAAAATTGTGGTTTTAAGAGAATTTTTTATAACGTACATAAAGATTTTATACGGCGCTCGAAAATTAATTGAAAATACATTCTTTGATTGTATATTTGTGGAAAGGAGAGGTGAGATGTAGGGACGTAACTAGAATTTATTACGACGGAGGTGGAGAAGAGAAGCTGTAAAAATGGCACATACAATTACGAAATTTCCAACTGGAATTTTTTTTTTTTGATGCAACGATGATATTTTAGTGGTAAAATAGTGTCAATTTTTTTTAAAAAGGTCATTTTTCAATATTAAATGGTTTATTTTTGGAGCATTTCAAATTTTCCATTCAAAAATACTTTCAGCTTCACTATAACTGGTTGATTTGAGATTTATTTCCTTTTCCAGCTCATTTCGTAAAATTTTCACGAGGTGTATTTTTTTGAAAACAGTTTTCTTTATGGTATACTTCACTTTTTTTTTGTGGGAAAGTTGTACTTTTTTTCAATGTGTCTCTTCTTGTTTACATGTAAGTTGGATTTTTATGAATATTTCCATGAAATTTTGGCAAAACCAGAAATACGATAAAGTAGTGATGGAATAATTTAATGGAGGAAATGAAAACTTTCAACTGTAAGACCTGACATCATGTACCAATTAATTTAGCTCTACACAAAGTTGCCCCCTTCTCTCCAATTCGTAAAAAAATTTCCAAATTTTTAGTTTTTTCCGTCTCTAGTCTTTTATTACATACATATTACGTATGTATTGTGAAAGGCATAGAAAGAAATTGTGCGCTCGGAGAGTCAGACTTTCAAAGTTCTCCTTCATATATCTTATTTGTCTGCTGATGAATTTAGAAATACTGATTCTAACAAATATTTTTCATATGTTTGAATCAATGTGAGTGGGTGTATTTAATTATAAATTTTAAGAAGATGAGATACCTACAAAAAACAAAAAAAAAATGATTTCTAAGGACCTGCTTTTTCAATACTCGCTTTCTTTTAAAAAATTCGAGTAACATGGTTTGAGCGAATCTATTTTACTGTTTTTTGTACATATATATATATATTTTTTTTTATTTAATAGGATTACAAATGAAAATTGAATATTAGGAACAAATTATATTTTATATTATTTCATTTTTAAAATGAAAAATGTTTTTTAATTAAAAAATTTGAAAGATTTCAACATCGAATGAAAGTATTTCTATAGAATAAATTTTTCAGGAGTAATAAGAAACATCTCTGGTTTTTTTTGTGCAATATTTTGTCATTTTCAGTGGTTCAGTTTGACGAATAATAATGGAAAGTATTGAAAATTCAATTTCCACTAAAATTACGACTAATTTAGCTTCGAAAAAAATTATCCCAGTCATGCGTTTACGTTAATCGAATTCTTAAATTGAAAACAACGTATGAATCAGTACTGCTTGATGTATTTTTTTAACCTGTTTCTGTTTTTTAGATTATAAATATCGTTGTAAGAAGAGTTCAGCTTGGAAAAAAGTTGGGATCGTAAAGTTCACGAAGGTATACTTATTATGTAGATGAAACGGTAGCGGAGATTTGTATCCTAAACATTTACCACTCCCCTTGGCGAAGCGATTCTGCATCGGCGTTGATTTGACGCTGTTTTAAAACGAGTATTTCTATTGGTTCGTAAGTTTCAGTTCGCAGATATCGGAAGAAGCGTCAACTCTCCCTCCACCTACTGCGTCTTATCTCCTACTCTGGCGTATGCACGTTTCGCTCGCCGGTACAGCACGTAATATCGACGTTGGATACCATCAATGAGATACATAATGTAAGCTAGCTTAACTGTAACAGTTTTTTTTTGCGGCTGCGTGTATTGTTTTGTTGCTTAAAAGTTCGCTCGTCGTTGTATCTTGAATTCATCGTGCGTGTAGAATATTCATACCGTCTTGATAACCAGTGTAACCACTGTTCGAGATTAGTTTTTTCACTTTGTGCCTACATATAAGTACGTCTTCCAATTGACAAGGTATATACCGCATTATCGGTAGCTGTTTCGCGATTAGATCAAAATTTGCTTGGTAGACCAAATCGGGAGACTTGAGCTTGGCAAAATTTCATCCCACCTGTCCCCGTTTTTTTATTTTTTTTTTACAATGTTTTTTCCACACCAATCAAGCTTTTCCGTTGAAAATTTATTACCCGTGGTATCAGTAGAAAGCCTTATCAATAAACGTTCCACGGACCATTACTCGAGGGTACACCTTTCCAGTGAAATTGTAGGGAGGGGTTATCAGATCTCCTGTTATGAAATTATTTAAAATTTCATATTTCAAGCAAAATTCGTTCAGTTTTCAAGTTGAGGTGGAATGTTGAGGTGGTCTACCATATTCGGTAAACCATTCTTGGTGTTCAGTTTTCTTTATAATTTTTTTTTTCAATAGCACTTTGAGCTATATAAATCGAAATCATTAGAAACATTTTTCAAAAGTGTTTTTAGTAAAAGATTTTTTTAAATTTACTTTTTTCCTGTAAATTTATGTTACTTTCAAATTCACCTATGGCAGCCTCCGGTAAAAATATTTAATTTTTTATTATACTATGAGTATTACGTGGTTGGTTTTTTCATACGTTTATTAATGTATTAGAATTAATATTTTTTATTCGTATATTTCTTTTTAAATTTAGAAAAAAAAAATTTTTCGAATGTATATTTTTGGATATAAAAAATTACGTATTACCTTCGAAGGTAATACAATTTCAATTTTAAAGTAATACCTATTTTCTTACGTTTTAAACGCGAACTAAAAATTACCATAGGTACAAATTTCGATGTTAAACAAAAAGAAATCTCACACGCGATTCCGCACTCTTTTTTTCAATTTCAGCCCACTACATTAAAAAAATCTAATTTCAGAAAATCATTCAGTATTTCAAGCTTGGCAACACTGTTCGCTGGGTACATACTCCAATAGGAGGCAGGAAGACGCATGCGTCGCGCTCACCCTCCCAATTAGATCATCCAGTTCAATTAGGTATCTATCTGCATTTCTTCTTAATACTTCGGTGACTATTCTGGCTGAAGAAAATCGTTATCTTCGGCGTTTCTTGAGTTATCAATCAGTCGTTTTTTGCTTCATCTCTATCTAGTACATATTATTTTTTTTTTCGAATATCGTTCTAGTGTTAGAAAACTTTTTGCAGCATTTATTTTATTATTTTTTTTTTTCATTTTCGGAAAATTTAGTAAAATTTGTATTTTTGTTTTATTTTATATTTCCAAAGTTCGCGCTATTTTTTGAACTTGTGTCCGTCTTCCGGATTACGAAAATCGCCTGGAGATTAACAAACGAAGAAAACTTCCATCGAAGATAGGAAAATTCCAATTGGTGAGTTGAACGTATTTTTTTATTTTTCTAATCTGGTTTTGGAATTTTTGTGATAATTTTTAACCATAATCGTGTATCGTGCTAAATTTTGAGATAAATTTAGTTCCGTTTTTGAAACGTCTTTCACGAGTTTTATCGTATATTTTTTTTTTCAATAACTAGTTAATTAATGACTGAAGTGTTTTTGTGTAAAAAGAAAAAATTTTTTTTAGACGTAAAATTAGTCTGGTATTTTTATGCAGTTTTTCGTAGGTATTGGTGTAATTAATTCTGTCATCATTTAAATACCGGGTGCTTATGTGTAGGGATGAGATATATATACATATATGTATATATTATCGTTAATTTTTACGATCGATTATCTTCTTTTTTTCTCGTATAATGAACGTAATGCAGCTAATCATGGGTACGATGCGGCTACTTTTCAATGGGTTATTTACTTTGATGTTTGGTGAAAACTGGCGTTCAATTTTTAATGCAATTTTACGTCCTTGATTCGCTTGATAATGGCCGGTTGTGGAAACTTGGTAGATGTATTTTGTAGTGACCTCTAAGAAAATAGATGGTTGATGAGAAGTACCTATATGTTTAGTATTACTTACATATACACATGGCTTGTTCTTAATGTAAAATTATTTGTCATCGAAATTACGATGGAAAATTAACTCGAATGCTACTAAGAGCAGTTTAAAATTATAATTTATGGATTAACGAGTTTTTGTTTGGAAATTTTATCTACTGTAATTGGTGGGATATTCGAAAAGAAGTACCGGTGATTCAACTCGAATTTTCTGAACGTTTACGAATAATCTTGTAGTAGTTCAAAGTCAATCGAAAATGTTGGAATTTTTTAAAAACTTACATCCCACGATCGGTGTAATAATGAGCTGCTGGTCATTTTCATTCCTATGGTAGAGAGTGGTAGGGAATTGGTATTTTGTATTTGCATATTTTTTCTACTCTTCTGTTGAATTTTTGAGGAGGAGGGGGGGGGGGAGTTCATTGAAAAATTTTGAACGTTTTTGTAATGAAAAATTAATGAAGAAATTGAAAGCATTTAACGTACAACGAATAAAAAATGGAAAGAGCAAGAGAAGGGGGTACCCCTTTTATAAAAAAAAAAAAATAAACTTAATAAAAATATTTCAATATCTAATCTCCGATGAGTAATGTAAAGAGTTACAATGAGTTCTAATGATGAAGGTAGGAGAAGAATTTGCAGGTTGCGATGTGTATTGAAATAAGTAGTGGTGCTGAAGTAATTTCACGAATTTCTTCAAAAAGTACATAAATGGCTTTCGATATCGAATGTTACCTTTTGTCTGACCAAAAATTTTCGTATTCGTATCAATCTTTCGTATAACTATTATTTATAAAAGTTCGCTTCGAAAACACCAGTTGAATTTGTACAGTAATTTGAAAGAAGAGGATGAAAGAATGTTTGATTGCAATTTATCGGTGCGAAGATGCTGCATTTAGAATAATCATCTACTGACGTGAATGCTGTTGAAAAATTTGCATAATACTTCGAAATGGGAAATCAAATTTTACGATAACGTTTTAATAGGAAAAAAATTCAAGTACGACTGTACGAGCATGTACGTCTTAACGAGCATGGTATAGGGTGCTGTTGAAATATCGCCAATTTACGAGAAATCTCAATAGCTTCAAAACACTCGGTAACGTGTGTTAGAAAATTTCCGATAAATTCACTCTGTATGTGTCTCTGTGCGGTGAAATATAATCGCGTTATTCATCTTAGATACACTAACGATGGTACGATTTTTCTAAATTGTGACGAAAATGTCGAAGTGAAAAAAATATACGCGACGAATTGACGTACATCTATAAGCAAATGCATCTGTTTCGAATATCTTAAATCTAGGATGTAGGTATACGTATTGTACATAGAATTTTCGCAGATGCGTCGATTGCAAATGTGTTACACGTCTCGCGATACACGTTACTCGGATAGGTATTTTTTATTTTATTGAATCAGATGCTTTTTCTAGCGCGTACCATACGTAAGACTAGATTTTCTCGAAATCTTCGTAATTCGCGAACATTTCGATACATTTTTAACATTAAAAATAAATTTTCGATACGATCGAGTTTGTATAAACAGAAACAGCATGCGTCAAGCGTTCAGGTATTCGTCTGTGTAAATTCCGTTTTTACACGTTTTGTCTGTATAAATACGTAGGTGTGTTTCACTTTCGATGAGTTTTCGTTTTCGAATTTGACATCTGGGATAAAGAGTAATTGTCTGTCGTCGCGAATTACGAGTTTTTAAACGTGTGTAAGTGTGTGTGTGTGTGTGCTGTGTACGTACGTTTGTGCGTACGTCTGTATGCCATGCCGGTGTCCCGAGTAAAAATTTCGACTTTCAAGGTGAAACGAGGTAAAATTTCTTGATCCGTAGAACCGAAAAAGGTTCCATATCTGTACGATTGGTGGTGTAGCGACCTACTGCACACGAAATTTCGTTTCTTATTCCCTTCAGACGGGTATAAATTGGCAATTTAGTAACGAGGCGGCGATTCAGTAGGTACAGCCATTGCGAGGAAATATGATTTATCGAGTGATGAAAATTTCGCAATTTACCAACAAATTTCTATAATATAATAACTAACCGCTCTATTTATTCGTCGAGTTATCGTAACTCGTTCGTTCGTTCCTTCGTTCGTTCGTTCATTCCGTAAGACAATAAAACACTCGATAACCGCGTAGCCTATCGTTAATGGCAGATTTGAAATGAAGAAAAAAAATCGCTGTGGCGGCATTCGAACTGTGGGGCTGTGGGGATTGGTTGAAAAAACGCAAACTTCCGCGAGCGTATTGCAAATATACTACATCGTGGTAATCTTACCTCGACGTAAGCTCTTAGGCAGTGTCTGTATATCTAAATGGTGATAATCTCGTCATTGTCGACGTTTTCTATCTTCGTTTTTTTTTTTTTTTTTTTACGGCGAAATTTATTGAAGAGTGTTATTTTTCCATATAGATACGTTCTCAATATCTCTATAATGCTGTACTTGAATACTTACTCTTCTCACTTTGGTATAGAGTACTCTACCTATGTATGTACGTATATGATGAAATATTTTACAGATAATGAACAGGTACATACATATATATGTGTGTGTAGAGTTCGTCACCATGAAAATACCCACACTTACAAACAAGTTCACGCGTTGATATCGAGTTTGAAAAAAAAAAAAAAAAAAAAAGAAAAAATCAACATACGGAGAAATTTTTCAAGAGTTTATTAGAATTGGGATGGTATCGATAGGTAAAGCGAGCTGATGAGAGAGGAAGTATGTTACTTAAATAAAATGTAAACTCAGGGCCGCTCGTTCGCGTTTACAACAAACAAGAGATAAGAAGACTTTGCTATCTATACCTTTGGGTTTATATTACGGGATTTCTTTTTTTTTTTCCTATATGTATTTAATTTTTCTTGCCGGCGATCGACCGACCGACGCTCCGAATGAGCACTGCACATCGATTGAGATCATTTCATCTCGGTAGTTTATCAGCTTATCGCGTTCGCATTCGTGGGGCCCGACGATAACGGCTGATGCCTGAGGCACACCTGCGCTATATTATATACCTACTACTACTACGTTATGTGTATGTATGTACATATGTAGAATGTAGATGTACCATCTATAGCCAATGTGACTTTTCTATGTATATTCGATTACACCGCGTTAATAACGTAAATTATGCGCGTCTCTTTGTTACAATTCTCGCTCTTTCTCTCGTTACGAGACTCGTTTAGTGGTTGTTTTTTTTTTTTTTTTTTTTTTTTT
>FIZR01014566.1:0-13121 GCA_900060175.1 Ferrisia virgata | reverse complement strand
GATATCGACAAAAATGAACTGATGAATGAAATTCAATCATTCAAAGATATATAATTATGGAAATCGAAAAAAATTTTAAATCTAATTCTGTGTATTTGATTTACAAACTCGTATAGATATTTTTATTTTCATCATAGCATTAAATTTTTTTTTTTAAGGGGGCGACAAAATTTTGAATTGCTTGGGGCGGCGATTTCCTTACTACGCTACTGATTGGAACAAGTCAGTTATCCGAATTTCTCCAGGGTTATTTCCCATTCTCAAAAGTCTCTAAAATATTCTACATCCAAAGTCTGGTTATTGCAAACCTAAAAAAATCCGAAAAATTTTCTTTCATTTTTTTCAGTCTTTTACTTCTGTCTTTTGAATGCTCGCTTTACACATGTTCAACCCAACGTTTTTAAGCAAATTTCTACAGTTCTCTATGTGTCGCCAAAAAGTGCTTAGTTTTCATAATTAGGAAAATATTTAAAAAGTGGTATGAGGAATAGGTCAAGCTCTGGACTTCAAAAGGTGTATTCAAATACTATGTTGGTATCGTAATAACGGTGGACGAAAAAATGATAAAAATAACTTACCTTCCTTCTCACCAACCCTGACCATAGTTGAATCTCTTGAAAGTAAGCAGTCCTTAAAAATTCTCGCATACGTATGTATATTATATACACGTAGGCTAGAATAAAAATCGTTAGGTATTATTCATCGAATAATAAACGATGAATTTCATTCGGCTGAATGAGGTACTCTGGAACAACAAGCAAAACCATATATATTTAATTAACTCTTTTCACCGTATAGATTGATCGTACATTTAGGTATATAGCTATATACATAGGTCTATAAAAATGGAAGTTTTGTTAAACGTAACAATCATTTGGACACCAATGTCGACCCCTTCATAATTGAAAAATAAAGACAAGCGAATCACGTTGAAATCATCCAAGTACTATTTAGCGGCAACAAATTACTCGTACATAAAATTGACCGATTCAAACGTCAAAACCACTAATACTTCGTATCTTTACACTATACTCACGACATCGACCACGTATTTACCAAATTAATTACACATACGTAGGTATTTTTGTCGCATATTTATGGAAAATAAAAATAAAAAAAAAAAACAATGGAACCACAATTTCGAGCACACATGCTGCAAATATTATACGGATATTTAGTCCTATACTCGTTGGTTTTGTTTAATAAAAACGTGTCAAGTGCTCGGCTTGTTATACACATCGCATGAAATCCAATCTATAGGATTACGAATACGAAATGTTGACACTTTTTGTGTCACAATCTGAACGTGTATGGTATATCGATTTTGCAAAATCTCTCGATTCGTTATTAAACGTATTACACGGCCATGTACATCTCTACATTCGTATAGATAGAATTTTAGCCTCGTTCCCGATCCTCGACGTGTACAGCTCACTGAAAATAAACATAGCCTTTAGAAAAAATCTTTGTTCTACGCGACAAATACTAGATCGCCTTTTTCATTATCTCTTTACACTTTCATACTCTCGTCCGCGTCTGTCGCGTCGTTTCGAGTAAATATTGATACATCGAATGGTGAAAAACTCGCCACTATCAACCTGCTCTTCTTTCTCTCTCTCTTCTTTATAAATATCTACATCAAACTAACCATATACCTACCTATATATATATATCACTATCCAATGAAAACATACCTTATAAATGCGGACGAATAAACATTTATTTTATACTCTTATATAGCACCAGGTACGATTGAGTATATCTCCAACACATATAAACCCGCTTATATCCCATATCGATTTCAAATATAATAAAAATTTCCTAACTCGTACTCGTAAATTAGTCTATATTGTCGAATTACACACACACACACACACACACACTCATACAAACATGCATAGAAATACCTAGACTTACGCTGCACATAGCATGAATTATCCAAAACAGATAAGAAAAACCAAAGAAGCCAATAGTACCAGAAAATATATTAAAAAAAAAAAGAGAAAAAAATATCTCAACTTCATATCGCTAACGATTCTTAAAAAGAAGAAGAAAAAACGGTAGCTAAGTTGTAACAAAAGGTGACACAAAGGAGTATTTGTGGGAAATATATAAAAGCGCAGTAGGTTGTCGTAGGTAAAAGGGTAAATAAGAATAGAAAATGTGCGTGTGCGGCCTTTAGATAAGATACATTAAGATGGAAAACTGCGTTTTAGCGCTATCTTTTATGAGAGCTTTTATAAACTAAATGACTTTATTTGTAGTATATTGTCTAACTAAGGAAACAATATCAGACCATGGTAGAGAGCTTTTTAGCCGAGTTTGTGTCGTTGCATCGCCCGCACCGCTCACCTTCCCAGCATCTTGTAAATACATAGTTAGATATCGTGCATATTTTTACTTTTTTCTTCTTTCGTCTTCCAAGCGTTTCACATTTTACACGCTAGGATAAGGTAAGTAATGAGTGGCGGATCAACACGCGAAAAAAACAAATATACAAAAATGAAAAATACCGCTCATTATACAAAAATGTCCAGGTACCTTTGAAAGAGAAAATTCAATAGATAAGAATATGGAATTTTCAAATTAATAAAAATAATGGATATATACAGGGTGTTTTAGAGCATAGAAGTAAGAAATTTCAGCCAGTGACTCGGCAACACGCACCGAGTCTGTGTATGAATGTTTGCCTAATCTTTAAGTCATAGGGGCTAATCTGCTAATTCAAAAATAAAACAAATTTCAGATTTTGTGTAAGTTTTTCAAGTCAGCGAAGCTCAAAAACCAAAATAGGTACAGATTTGGAATTTATTCGAGGAAAAAGAGAATTTTATCTAGATTACCAACTCCCTCCGATTAATTTTTTTCTAATCATTTTCATTTTGTCTTTAGAATTTAAAATTTTTTAACTTGTCTGAAAATATATGAAAAAAATTATCAAAGTTATAGCTCAACTTGACTTTTTACATGCTGAACTAGAAAAAAATCATCGCAAAGCGAAGCTTCTTCTACCTGATCTTCGTAATATATTACAAACATAAGAATTGGAAAGAATCACTTCGCGATGCTTTTTTCCTAATCAGTGCCGCGGGTAGGAAGGATTCACCCCAAAAGGCACATCTAGAGTCCCTCCTACTTAATGTATATACCTAATTTCAAGTTTCAAGCTCAATTTGAGAGGGAATTACATGAGGAACAAAACTTAGAAAATGAGAAAAATCGATCAAAAACCCAGTTTTATGGGGTCGTGAGAGGGTGCAAAGGAGGTAAAAAGTTGGGACCCCCAAAAGGCACATCTAGGACTCCAACTAAATGTACATGCCAAATTTCAACTTTCTAGCTGATTTCGGCGGGGAGATAGGGGAGAGACAGCCCTTTTTCAAAGTCAAAAAGGGGAAGACAACCCTCCCTCTCTAATATCTTCCCTCCTAATTGACTTGACAGATTATTTTTTCAATTTGTTATACAACTTTTGATTCTTCATCAATTGGCCAAAAAGAGGCAATCTTTGCGTTTTTGATCCCTCAGCATCCCCTCCCCTAAATTGCAGCATAACTGAATGTTGACTCAAGTTCATCCTCATTTATACAGGGTGTTTCGTCTCGATAGTACCCCTTCATACCACTGGTAGAACAACACAAGTTGGACTCATGTGGTACGGGTTGCCTATCCAAAACATTGTAAGGACTGTGCTACAAACATTTGAATTTTTTATTTTCAAAAAATTTAGAGCAATTTTAAAAAAATCCCATCCATGACCCTAAATTTTTTTATCAAAGATATTACGTTGAATTTGACATATTTTTGCGTAAACTGGACATTTTTATCATTTTTAGTTCAGAGATGGAAATTTTTTTAAATTACTCTAAAATTTTTGAAAATAAAAAATTCAAACGTTTATAGCACAGTCCTTGCAATGTTTTGGATAGGCAACCCATGGTACATGAGTCCAACTCGTGTAGCTGTAATTGTGGTATGAAAGGGGTACTATCGAGACGAAACACCCTGTATACATCTAATCTACCACCAAACTGAGTTGATTGATCGAATTGGACCGATTTTGGTCAATATTAATCTGAGTAAATGATTTCAAGGTACGGTAAAGAAAAATAAATAAAAAATAAAAATAAATATCTCACATGGCTAAAAACTGTCTAAAGTGTCTTCTAGGACCTCAAAACAGATTTTGTTGATATACTTTCTCATGTGACGGATCGCAATCGCAATCGACTCCATCTGAGGAACTCGACTCAGCTGCACTTCGACTTCAGAGCAACTTGCGAGTAGTCCAAAATAACCGCTGATTTCGGAAATAAATAATAGAGCACGGGTCATCGTTGCAAGACAAAACAACAACATTTTATCAAATAAAACACGATACACTTACTGAGCTTAGGCTCAGGGTTTTGACAAGGAGATACAACTAAGCGAAACACGTGGTACTCCGTAGTAATTTAGATAAAATGCTATTTTCCTTCAAATAAATTCCAAATCTCTACCTAATTTGATGTTCAAACTGCACTAAAAAGTTACATAATTTGAGTCAGAGCAGCTCAGTCTCTGTGACTCAAAGGATATGCAAATGTATATACATAGACTCAATATGTGTTGCTTAGTCACTGGCTGGAATCTATTACTTCTATCCTGAAACATCTTGTAAAAATAAGAGCCAAAAAGAGATGATGAATTTTTACAAAAAAAATCTGTCTTTACTGGAAATTTTGTTGCAACATTACCTTTTTCATATCACAAATAAAGCAACTGGCGTTAGAAACCGGTATGCTTTGCTTATCCTTATTATTGCAGGGTCAGAAATAAACATACTTGATTTCTTTTTTCTTCGTTCCAAGTCTGAAGAATTGTTTGAAATTTTCAGCTTTTTATCCAAAAATTGTAGAGACGCCTGCATGGTTTGTGCTAAAAAGTGACTTATATGATGTAGCACTTCCAGCGAAATAAATTAAAAGTAGAGGTGAAAAGGTTTGTAAGATATCTTTTATAATGTAAGAAAAACCACAATAATTTCATAATATAAAAAAAACTCCAAATTTTTGTCCATCATTTTTAAAATACTTTCATTAGAATCCAGTTAGAAAATTCTTCAGCGAGTAACACAATATTCCCCTTCCACCACTTGGTCCGATAATATTTGGGGTATGTTGTCCTCGGGCACCCACTTTTTTGGGCTTACAAGTATGGTCAAAATTGTTATATATATATATTGTTTGAACAGTGTTTAAACCTTTTACCCACAAAATCTGAGAAAAATTTTCCCATCGTTTTGCTCGGGAATTAAAATTTTCCTTTGTTTCATTCCTAAATGTTTTGAGGATTTAGTGAAATTGATTTCTAATGTACAGAAATGTTATGAAATATTCACCGAAGAGGTAAAATATATAAAAAAATTGGGCATGCTTTTCCTTTCATTTTTTAGCCTCGGCATCCTTGGAAAAATTTATAGAGGAATATGGGGGGAGGGGGAGGCGGTGAAAGTCTGTCACTCTTAATGCACCAAAAACATTGTGTAAAATAGGGATTACAGAGCAAAAAAAGTTCGATTTGTGTAATAACATCTACTTGGACCATCGGTACTTCGACCTGGCACCATTTTCCAACCATTAACCACTGAAATGAAAAAAAAAACTTGAAAAGTTACGTACTAAAAGAAATTTTTTCCTTAGAATGAAAAGCTCAATACATTGAGAAAAGAAATCGATATTTTCACAAATTTTCCACTCATATTTAAAAAAAAATCATACCATGATATCACCAATGTAGAAAATCGGTAAATTTTTTTAAATGGCGATCAGTTTCGAATTTTATTTTATTTTTCGACAATTTAATGGTGGCAATTTAGCAGATGCATTTTTTCGAATGTTTCACCACAATCGAAACGTCTTTCCAACATTTTCTCCAAAACCATACAGAATCTACCAACATTTTCTTCTTTCTGCATCTCGTTTTATTTCATTTCTGTGCATACCATTGACCTCGTTTCATCTTTGGGTTTCTATACTAACCAAACTAAGCCATCCTTAATTCTCACCAATAGGATCTGGTCACAAAAACTCAATAAAATTACGTATATGAACGAATGAGTTTGAAATTTCATCATTTATACATGATCCTTCAATAATCATACGAATTCATGACCTCACAAAAAAAACAATGATCATACATAAGTAAGCTTTAATCAATGGAATGATAACCCTTTCCATCAACCAATCAACCAACCACTGATCAGTCATCAGGTAAGTACGTAACATATGTTCGATCAACGTCAGCAACTGCATAAAAAGCAATACGAGCACTCAGGGTGGTATACTTTACAATATACCATAACGTAGGCGCATACAAATCCTACATATACACAATAGACAGATACATCACGCATCCGTAAGAATAACGAATGCAACTCTCTAAAACAATCGCCCACTTGTTGCATTGTGAGCTTCTCCCGCTACTTTGATGCCACCAACGGACCAATGTTTATCAAGCTTTTTAATCGATAGCTAGGCGGAGCGGTTTTTCATTGGTGTATAACCACAAATACCACCAACATGTGCTATGTATTTCCACTGATAACACCTTAAAATTATATACCCAAGATAGAAGCATTTGACTAATATCAGCTGTTTTTTTGAAGGTAATTCCTTCGGTAGCAGTGCGCTTTTAGGTATTACAATCGCGCGTTACAAAGTGCCAATCCAACATTTACCAAATACACGTGTTTTTTTTCTTCAATTTTTTTTATTCTTTTTTCGGTTGGGTTCACTCAACTATCGTACATTTACGTATCGTAATCATGATTTAATCGTGTTTATATATAACATAGAGAATAATATCAATTCAGTTTCATAATATATAAAACAATTATTATGAGTGCGAATAAATTAATTATACCCGGAGTTAATAACGAAGGTCATATAAAAAGGCCAATGAACGCTTTTATGGTTTGGTCACGAGGTCAAAGGCGTAAAATGGCTCAGGAGAACCCCAAGATGCATAATTCGGAAATTTCAAAACGGCTCGGAGCCGAATGGAAATTATTAACCGAGATGGAGAAGAGACCTTTCATCGATGAAGCCAAAAGATTAAGGTAAAGTCTATAACAAATATCTACCTCGTGTTTAATCGAAATTCTTTTTATAGGTAGGTATAATATTTATATATTGAAAAAAATTATATTCAATTCCCAAGTACTCCGAAGAATGAATAATTTCGTGAAAAGATGGAATTTATAAATGTAAAATATTTTTCACAAATGAAATAAAAAAAAATTCTTTGAAATAGAACAGATAAGCTATACAAATAGACGGATCAAGTCTTGTTTGAATTTATTCCACAATAAAATTATGAACTGATATAAACAGTGGGTAAGTTCTAAAAGTTTGAAGCGATATCCAAAATTTACCCGGGACACACACGGAAATAAAATTTAAATTTTGAGACCTGAATAAGACAACTGTTCCGTCTACACACCGATTCAATTTATAACACCGATATCAAATATCCATTTTTTTCTGAACATAAAAATTTCTCGAAATTTTCTTTAAAAATCCACTACCATGAAAATTTTAGCCATGTTACTTATTTAGAGAGAATTTCGACTCATGGATATAAAATGAACACAATGAAAAATCAAATAGGTCGAGTCAATAAAACCACACAGATTACCTAACTGGAAAAATTCAAGGTAAGCCTCCCTATATACTCTATCTCAGTCAAGAGTGGAAATTTGATAACGAGTTTGACGGCAAGGAGGGAAAGGAGGATATAATAGTAGCTATTTATACACTGGCAACAAGAAAAGTGAGAAGTATATGGATTTGTGATTACAACTTGATGCATTCCTTGCTTATGAATTGCCCTTTCTCCAATATCTGTCCTTAAAATTGAATTGGAGGGTTAAATTTTGATAAGTTCATTTATATAGTAGGAGTTTAAAATGCACTTTTTGGGACTTTCAACTATACATTCTTGTCTCTACTCTTCACAGCCCCGTAAAAATAGTTTTTTGAGCGGGTTCTACTAGTTTCTTTTCCAATTTGATATGTAGCTGTCTTTTGAGTCTTTTAACTTATAGCCCCCATTACGCTTCTCCTTACCTCTTTTCGAATAAATAGTTTTCCCACAGTTCTAACGAGGATTTGAACTTATTTCACGCATACTCTCTACCAAATTGAACAAAGCTGATATTTAGCTCACGGATCTAAAGTAGGGGTATTAGATATGCTCTCGGACTGTTTGAAATGTTCACCTCAAAATGAAGCTCTCCTCTATTACTGGTAGAGAAAAAGCATTGCATAGAGCTGTTGTTTTTAGCCTGATTTTCTACATCATATTTCCATTAAAAATCATCCTATGAATACCATTGAGAAAATGTTTGTTCTAGTCAGCGATCGTAGCAACATAAAATTAATTGGGGAGAGGGACTATCTCGAAAATGCAAACTTTGCTACTTAAATTTACCAACTAAACAGGTACATATAAAAAAAAATTTGACATTAGTATAACAGTGACGTTTTACTTGGTGTCAAAATTTGAAAAAAGAATGCTCCAAAAATCAAAAAACTAAACATTTTTTGTTTTTGACAGACTTGGCACAGTTTTTAGAAAAATACTGTTCTATAATTTACCAATATACTACGGGCTTTTTAGCTCAAAAATCCCCCAAATCTGATCAACATTCATTGAAAATGGAAATTTTGTGAATAGGTACTTTGGAGTATTCATTTCAATATTCTCGAACCTCTCTAAAATCCATGTATACTTTGACCCCTTTATGGGGAGGGGGCAAAATTGTGCAAATTTCTATTTTTTAGGTAATAATTTCTCAAATAACGCGCTTACGAAAAAAATGTTGGCACCAAAGTTGTAGGACACCAAAAGACAAACATTTCTACTTCTTTGAATTTTTCTCCTAGGACGGGAGGGGGGGGTTGATTAAGGCATGCAGAAATAAAAAGTTTGAAAATTCCCCTTAGACATGAATAATTTTCAAAAATCAGTTCAATTCATTTTTAAGAGTGCTTGTTTTGCATAGTACTTTCCACTGCTATGTAAAATGAAAAAAATGCGATAACAATCCTTTTTCTCAAAATGGAGGGTTGGGACCTCCGCTGAAAAAATCGTAACTTTCTCCTAGCGTAGATCGGTTACAATAAAAAAATCCAAAAATTGGTATCAAACCAAGATTGTAGTGCATCAGAAAGTCAATGGGATTTTTTAAAAAAATTGTTAGAAATGAAATATAAAATGAAGCCGGAGCGAAAATTATAAAAATACATTAAGAGGGAGCGGTTAAAAATTGATCTTCAAAAAATTTTGGGGGTCAGGGAGGTTTATATTTTTTTACTTTTTTCTTGAGTACGCCAATAATAAAAACAGAATATAATTATTTACATAGTTCATTTGCAAAATCGTGGAAAATGTTGAACACTTCAGTGTAAAATAGCGACCCATTTTTGAATTACATGAAATTAAAAGATATTATGTATTTCACGTGAAACGTGAAAAAATTTTAAAATTACGACTCCTGCTAGTTGTAGAAGTTCAATTTCTCTCATCTAGTTGGAAAAAATGGCCTCCTTCATTACCCCAATTTTCTAAAGCCCTGCTCAGATCGGTATACATTGTGATCAGGAAGTTACGTTTTCTCCGAAATCTCGATAGCCGAACTAAAATACATTGGATATTCTACCTTTTCAAAAATTTCCTTGAGTAATTTCCAAAATCACAGAACTGTTACTGATAGTGAATTTGTGATACGGAAAGTACAAATAATCAAAATACGATTTCACGAAAAATTCGACGAAAATCGGTCACATTTGGACAATAGGCTTGGAATGGCGACGGATCTAATACTTTTCAGTGAGGATGACTTCGGGTTAAAATTCAATTACTATCACATTCGGAGAAGAAGCTGCTGAAGGGTTAAAAAATTGCGATCGTTTTTAAACCAATCGATAGGGAATTAAAAGTTGTAAAACATGCCCAAAAATCATTCTTATACGTCAACTTAGAGGGGGAGAGGGATAAGGGGTTTTTTCTTTTTGACGTTGAAAAAATACTGTCCCATCCGTGTAGATTTAATAAGGGTCCTACATGTGCCTTTCGGGGGTTTCGATTTTGGCCCCACTGCATCGTGTTACTGTCCCGAAAATCTGGTTTTTTCACTGATTTTTTTTTCATTTTTCAAGTTATTGAGCAAGAAGGGTGCATGAAATTTGGCACACGTAGATTTAGTAAGATTGCCAGAAGTGCTTGTTAAGAGTTTCTTCAATTAATTTCTACCTGTAGCCTGATTATACAACATTTCCTGATATTCTGAATCACTCGAATTTCGAAATGAAATCCGAGATACAAATTTGCCAACATATACTTATGCGATCTCTGAAATTGGGAGTACGTTTTTAAATGTTAAGTCAGATCCCGTTCCACCTTTGTAGAAAAAGCATCAAAGGGCTCTCCTTTCATGAATGGACAGTTCGCATATTCCTTTTACTTCACAAGGACTCAAAAAGCAACGTATTGCGATGCCTTTTTTTTTATCGACAATACTCGACTGAATGATGTTTGTCATTGTTGAGTGCATTTTCTTTTTTGGTAAGCCACGATTCAAGTTGAGGATGGTTCAACCATTCTTTTTGGAATTTTTGTTCATACAAAGGTTTCACGTTTACTCTGGTAATAATTCGCGAAAATCATATTTCTTTTGGATTTTACACATTACCTGCTGATCAGCTTTGTTGTACGAAGTCTGCTGAAGAGTTTTTCCTCATCGAAAATCATTCTACACGTAAATATAAACATATCTGATACGTTTTAAATCTTCGTATAAGATTGTTACTTCGCATATGGCGTATATGAAGTGTACATGATAAGACGTAAATTCCTACATACGTTTCCGGCGACGAATACAGAAATGAAAGGGTGCTGCGTGATTATAAATATTGGCCGGTTATGTCAACACGCTAGATAAACAATGAGTCATTGATTAGATTTGGCCGCACTAAGGCTACAATAATGATCATTGTATGGTATTATTTCGTATTGTCGGCTTGATTATTTCTTTGAATTGATATTAACCCTTATATGGTGCCTTTACTTTTCGATTTCACTTTCCGCTAGCAGCTTCTAGTCTCTTTATTCATTCACGCTGCTACGATTTCTATAATTTATCATAATCAGATGTTCAAAAAAAGCTGATGAATTACACGTGAATTGATTTTTTTTTTTTTTTTCATTTTTGAATCAAGGTATTAGGTGTATGAAATTAATTGTTGATTTGTGTATTATTTTGTAAGTATACATGGGATCATTAATATCCGATAGAATTTCTTGGAAGATGTGGTTACAGTAGTTTGTTAAGAGGTATGAAAATAATGAGGGTACACGAATGAATCAATTAAACAAATTTAAAATAGCATCAAGAAGTACACCCACAAACCGAAGAGGAAAAAAAAAACACAAAATATTTCCTCCTACGATTAAAATACTAAAATATCTAAACAAACATCTCAAACAACTTGATATAAATAAAGATACGACATTACATTATCAAATCTCAAATATTCATTGTACCAAAGTCAAATACCAGTACGTGAATATTTTTGTGCATTCGTTCTCCCTCATCCTTAACTCAAATTGTAGGGTGACCAACGACAAACGATTCAGCCCAACATAAATTGATCAAAAGTACCGCATGCAATATTTAGCCATACGAGGAAAAAATTTTCCATTCCGTTACACTTCACGTAAAACAAAACGACAACAATGACGACAAAACAAAAAAAATCCCAGCAACAGATACCTACAAGCACAGAAGAGGCTACCAAAGTACACCTACGCCACGTAGCCTACCTACTATGTAATCCGAAACCATCCGCATGTGAATTTATAAGCGTGAAAAAACTCCTTTACATTAGGAAAACACATCGTCGCTCATCGTAGAGTTGATTTCTACGCGATATATTATACTTTAGATGTATATATATATATATATATGTGTAGGGTGGCACTGGCACATACTACACACAACACGTTAAGGGTTCCTAATAAGACCTGTAAATAGTCTAACCCTCTCATTGAGATTTTACAACTATATACGGAGGGGTTATAAGTGGATATTAAACGGAGAGATATTATTTAGGGTACGAAGATTGATCCTTTAACCCCTCTTACATAATCGCAGTCTCAATTGATTATTTCATTTATATTGTTCGCTCGTTTGCAAAACTGATTATTCTCTTTTATTTCTTTTTTTACCCCCTCCCCCTTCTCGACCTTTCTGTCTATCTTTATTTATTTATTTTTATTCTCTTCGTTGGTATAGTAATTCACATTTCACGTGTTCCAATTTGGTACTCGAGATTTATAATTATTTTTACAATGCGTCAACCACTCGGTGTACATAGTCGTTTAGAGTCGAATACAGCGAGAAAGAGGAGTAAATTAACTTTTTTTTTTGTTTATAGTCTCGGAACTGCCGCCACCGGTTGCCAATGTCGCTGGTTCGACTACGTGTTGACTTTTTGTTACATTGTATTTGTCTTCGAGATTTCGTAAGCGGTATGTTTGTTACATGTATGAGGGTTGTTTGGAGTGTGTATTCGAAATAAGTACCAGGTTTCATTTTCTAAACTCTTTTGCTCGATTTGTACGAAGTTACCTCACATCGGTTTACGAGTAAAATCATTAGATCGGCAATACCGAAGAATAATACATTCAAAAATGTATAGAAATAAACTCGTCATTGCATATGATCCACATAGCTGCTAAAGAGGAATTGTATCAGCAGGAGGAGGAGGGGAAGAGTAAATTGTGAATGTATAGAATGAAAGTAGCACACTTATAATCTATATGAAAAAATTATCAGATGGATAGGCCCCAGAAGAAAGTAGGGGCAAAAATGATCACTACAGACAAGTTTTCATCATTGCTCCTATTTTGAGGGTTTTTTAAAAGAAGTTTTTTCGAAGAAAGGCCCCCTCACCCTAAAATGGATTTAGGACATCAATTTTAGATAATCAAGCACAATATTTACATTTTATCCCCCACATACCTCTTTTTTTTTTTTTTTTTTTTTTTCATCAAAAAGGATACATTTTATCTATTTT